>JAYKAV010001088.1:1495177-1543314 GCA_035582835.1 Phoebastria nigripes
GTTGTCTTCCACACACTCCAGGAACCTCCCGGACTGTTTCCTCTCTGCCGTGTTGTATTTCCAGCAGACGTCCGGGAAAATTCTCACTCAAAGCATCAAACTGAAGTTGGCAAGACCACTATATTGTTAGAAATTTTTCCAATAGTCTTCCTTACATACCCTTGTAAGGAGGACAGATGCTAGTCTGCACACAAGATGCTGTTTCCAAGCACAAAAACATCCACCTGCACATAAAGGAGAGAAGCATAAACCACAATAATTTAGAAGTGATCATTTCCATGGAAATATTTCTGTATCTTCAGGTAGATGCAGATAAATGTTATAATAATGGAGGCACCCTGAAAATTTTACTTGTATTGGCTCTGCTGACTCCTCCTCTTCTTTTGCAGAGGTGTGATGTCATTGTTATGCATCGTTAGCCAGCTTCTCATAGAATGAATAAATGTATGTTTCTAGTTCTAACCAAAGTTTTAAGAAATCACTGCCCCAAAATGTTGCTTACTACTCCTGAAGTTGGGAGATACCTTACAGTTAACACAAGAAAACTGCTCACCTGAGCATTCCTGCTTTTCCTGAGGCCAAAATGAACCACATTGACTTAAACTACTGGTAAACTGGTTACAAGAAGTGATCCTTATGTATTGTGCCATGTACCATCAAAGTTAAAGGTAAAATCCAAGAAACAAGTACTTAAAGAACTACTGAAGGCTCCATTCTGAAATCTGATTTTCTGAAGGAATACCTAAAAGAAAGCAGGTGGATTATGCAGGATAAAGGCCTTTTAAAAACACATGTAAGATGATGGGAACCTCATGAGTATAGGCTGAAATATGCAGCATTTACCATATGTAATTCCTTACTATTCTGGGGAGAGCTCTGTAGGCAGCTTATAGCTGGGTCAAGATATTCTGCATCTGTGCTTCTGGCAAATATATTCACTGTTCCACTTCTCAGCTGACCTAAATGAATCTCTTCAGACAGATTATTTTTCTTTTCTACTTCCTATTTCACAATGAGACTTGTAACGTTGGAGTGACAGTCTTCTGAGCACTTAAGAGTGCTAAGAGCACTTAGGAACTGACCCTTCATCTTTTTTGTCTAAGCTGTGGTGCTACTGTAAAAAAAAAAAAAAAAAAAAAAAAAAAAACACAACACAAAAACACCAGTGTGACAAATCTTTTGTTTCACCTGTAGTCAATCCACACATTGGGAAATGCTGTAGTAATAGTTTTGTACGTAATTTTCACTCTGCTATGCTTCCTTTCAAAAGGTATACAAAGTTAAAATGACCCTGTTATACAGAGTGTGACTGACTTGTATTATAGCTACAATGAGACAAAGTTTTTCTTTAGGTTTACTATCCTATAACACGATGGTAAAACAACACTATATTTTTCAATAAGTTTAAAGTCTTTTAATTAACCATCTAGGTCGTTTCCAAGGAAATGCTTAGATGCTAATAGTTTACCACATTTTTTGTGAGCTTGCATGTGGTCTTTTTCATATTTTTTTTATGATTTATGGATAATGTCCTATGTATGTGAATTGTTGTCAAGCTGCATGAGGTAATTTCTGAGAAAAATATTTCAGGTTTCCCCCTTTGAATTGGTCAAAAAATTTTAAGTGCACGAAGCCATTGCCGCATTGCCCACTGAATGTTTTACTTGTTTCATCTTTTCATTGTTGTCTCCAGCATTTGTGTGAAATGAACTGTGTTCATGAAATACCTAACAACTACATTTGCTTCACACACATTGAATTTAGTGAAAAGTTAAGTCATATGACTGATGTTTCTTCACTCTTTGGAATTGCTTCTTTCTGCCATATTTCTGCAGGTTCTATTAAGAAAATTACCCCTGTAGAAACTTTCACACTTCAGCAGTCACAAATACTAGCTTCTTTTAAAAGCAGAGCTAGCAGTTCTTTTTTCAGAAATATTTTTAGTTCTTTGCTTTCCTTTCAAGACTCCAAAGTCTGTATCTTCCTTTGTAGAAAAGTCGACATAATATGTTTTAGTTACTCAACATGTTCATGGATTGAGTCTGTTTTTAAAAGGTAGAGCATAGTTTATAAAAAAGAAAATCTTTCCAGTGCTTTGTATGTTATTGTAAAGGTCACGATATGAGATGCTTTTCTGGCGTATCCACTACTGTAGAACTGAGATTAGCTAATCCCTGTTTAACACCCTCATCGTTAAGGAGAGCAACTTGAAAAGGTGAACCCGAAAGGCTGAAAACCAAGGAAGCAGATAAAAGAATGTGACTTTTTATTTTTTAAGTTTGTGGTCTTTTGTTCAGTTTCATGATATTGGGATTTGAATTCATGGGCTCTCAGCACAGTCAAGAGTTGCAACTAAAACCCCTGTTTTAATGTTGGTGTGCTGGTCATTCTGCATGTCCCAGCATGCCCACAGTAATGGGTACAGCTGCCTAAGTATGGTGTTTGGTAGAGCATACCATTATGCATTAACACTGACCGTACTATACTCCTGGAGGGAGTGACTTTTGTTACCACAAAGGCCATTCAAACCACTAATGCCTTCAGATTTCAGTTTTTTATATTAATGGGTAATTTACCCAAGTAAAACAGTATTTCCACTTGGGTGTGACTTCAATATCCCATTACCTTCCACTGTAAGAACAAATAGTAAGGAAGAGCAAATCAGTCTGTCAGTTACAGATGGATTTTGGGAATCAGTTCTACTATGATCCATCATACCTGAGAATAGATCTTGCTCCATTAAAATCACTAAAAATGTTGTCGATTTGTCAAACTGTAATGGGGCAAGGCTGAGAGCATACGTCACAGCACTGCTTTAGAATAGGGACCGTGCCACTCCTCATGCGCTGTGCAGTGACAAGCATCTTGGTGTCCGATTGTAAATAAACTCTTTTCATTGGAGAAATTTGACTGGTGAAACAGCTTAGTGTATTCAATGGTGACTTTAACGGAACAAAGCCTATGAATTATATTCGTTCCACATTAGCACAAGCTTTTTTTCAGAGGTCCATCATACTACATGAATGTGATATCCTTGTGCTGAGGATTTTAAGAATTTGTAGCTTTAAACTGTGTTTCTATTGTTCATCTGAATGGTAGTCATCCAGCTAAAGCCACAAGACCTCTAAAAAAGAGCTTCTTTGAATAGAGGTGTAACGTGTCTCTGAAATGAGGTTCTCAACCTCTGTGACTGCCCACACAAAGCAAACGGGGTTGTTTCCACAATATTCTGGAGTGCTAATGGCCAGGAGAAAACATTACTGCGGGTTGCACCCAAGGAAAAATAGGAGGGAGAGGTATACTTGATAGCCAAATGTTGCCATTTAAAATGTACCGTTGCTTAAGGACTAATTCTAATCCTTTTACATAATTTTCTTTAATGATCATGCTCCTCAATAAGATTTTTTTTTTCTGTTTAAGCTGTGGAAGAGAACAAAATGTTCTACTTAACAAAATGCCATCCTGGTGGTACAATGGTGGCTTTTGATATTCCTTTCACATTTCAAGTCCATTGAGACCTACACTTTGTATCTTGGGATACTTCATTTCTTTAATTTCTAGCAGTTAAAAATTTGGGCTGGTTTCTTCCTTCTCACTGTTACCTATGTCAACACAATACATCTGAGATTTCAGTTATATGTAGTGTTATATGACCTTTCAGTTCATAAAGATTCTGATAAGAAAGAAAAATTTTGACCATCTAGTTCAATCCTAAATATAAGACATTATATTTAATCCAGGTATTAATATTAATTCCAATAAACTGTGTTTGGCTAAAGCATGTTTTCCTGAAGGACATCAGCTCTTTTTGAAAGACCTCAGAGAAAGGAAAATCTACAACTCGACTCATCTATAGCTTGTAAATGACATATTTCTTTTTTGTATTTCTTTCATCAACATGCAGAAGTGACGTCTTGTTAAGTGTTTAGTACTACTGGTTTAAAACATTACTACCCACTGTTTCTTAGTTAGGATACACTGGATTGTAATTTAGCATCTGATATGATGCAACCATGCGTTGCTGCTCCATTCCAAAATTAGATAAGAAGTATTTATTGAATAGATCTTGTTTTTCTACAAGATTATTAGTAGCTTCTCTCATAATGGGATGCCACTAGTACAAAGGAAATAAAGTTGCAGATTAGCGTTTCTTTCCTAATACATCTAAAACTGTAATTTTCCTTCATCCTGGCTACCAGTGATTTCTTTCTCTTTCCCAAACAGGTCTAGATTTTTACATCAAATTTTCTGTAGTTTATACTGATTGTTACTTAGTATCTGTTCACCATTTGTTATATCTTTCTTAAAAAGAAAAAAAAAATGCTTTTCCTTCAGCAGCTGCAACAGGCTTTTATAAAGACTTACTATTTTGYTATATATTATTATTTATATATTATATATTTCATTCTATATTATGTCTTTATTATATAAAACCCCTACATTTAGGTTTTTTATTACTTAATCTCTGTTGTTTTTTTTCTTGTAAACTTTATTTGACTTCATAATAGCCCAGATTCCTAAGCAACAGGTGTAAAATAAGCATTACTTTCCTATCCTATATAACACCAATATCATCTCCCTCAGCTTATCATATCAGCATCTAAAAGAAAATCATCAAGCTAACTGTGGTAATAGACATTTTGAGGGGGTATGCTGAGTTGAAAAATCACACTCCATTTGAATAAATTGTTCCTAGGAGATTACTAGGAACATCTAGGTTCATAGCAGCAGTAGAATAGAAAAAAGAAGAGTTTATATAGGGACAATAAATTGTTCTTCATGCAGTATAGCACTAATATTTCCTGGAATCTTTCCTAAAAGATCTCTGGCCAGATTCTAATACCATTATCCATATATAATTAAATGACTTTGGCTCAAATAATCAGATAGATCAAAGAGCCTGGACTTTGGGGAAAGTATTGCTAGCTAAAGACAATCAATGTAAAATCACATAAAGGAAGATGAAAAAAATAAAAGAAATAAGAGAAAAGCCAGCTGTACCATCTAGGAGAGGGAAGTGGTGTAGGAAACTGTCTGCCCTGAAAATCAATGGGGTTAATATACCTAAATCATCTAGGTCTCAAGCACAGGATTGAATTACTGTAGTCTAATAAGAAATCATGCATCACCCAATCCCCTGGTTACTGCCTATATGTATACTACTTGCCCTAAAGGTGCAGGATTTTTCAACTTCATTTAGTTCACAGTAAAGGAGATGTGAACTGAGTTGTATTACCTAGCATTTGCTGCAATCTAAAAGTGTGCCTTGGGCACTTATTGAATCATCTGACTAATCCTAAATTGTTATTCTGCTGTAGCTTGATCATATGTCTAATCCCAGCAGGATTTATTTTTAAAAAATCAAGCCTAAAGAGAAAAAAAAAGTTGGCACAGGAAAATCAACTGCTTCAGGTAAAATAATCCTGTTTATGGGTAACGAGGTTCAGCTGGCTACCAGATAAATTTTTACCTGTGGATTATCTCTTTTTTTCTTTTTTTTTTTTTTAACAGGGATTAGAGTTTGACATTATACAAAACCTGTATTGTGCTTTCAAAATTGGAAAAGGGATGTTATTCTGGAAAACATTGTAAGGATTAATAGGATGGTTTGGTGAATATCAGTTTATGGTTTTCACTCTTTTTATATCATTTAGGATTGCAACCTGCATTATGCACAAAGTAGAATCTCCATTTTTAATGTAATCTTTTTTTCCCTTTGTTGAGCACCAGTTTAAATTGGTATTTTCATACCATTCACTGAGTGGATGTGTCTGTGTGTGAATGTGAGCATGACAGAAATCTAGAAAGGGGTGGCTTGGTAAGGGATGTGACATGACCTACAGAGCTTTAATTCAAGAGAGGTCACCAAACAGTTCCAAAACCCTATGGACTTGCTCAGAGTTCCCAGCTCATTTATGCCAAACTATGAAATAAGTTGTCTTTTCATAGGAACTGAGCATTGCCAGGGCATGGATTTTCACACTGGAAGCTTGTGAAAAAGAAAATGGTCACCAACGGGTGAGTAAAAGCCATTAGAACACTCAAAGAAAGRAAGGAATAAGTTCAAACTTTTCAGATCACGGTATTGGTTTCAGAAATCTTGAATGAAAATATCACAAAAGCATGTAGCCATGGTAATTGCAAACTTGGAAGACATTAGGGTAATGTTAGTTCCAGCCTTCTGATGTTTACTGCTGTGGATACTATGTAAGAGCTTAACTGGAGCAAAATATATAAATAAATTAGGAACTGCAACGGCATACAGATTAACATTTTTTAATATAGACACTTTTATAGCTGAAAAAATGGGGTTTGCTTTTATATAAATTCATTTTCTTTAATCTTTCAGTGTAACTTCATGTAAGTTTTAGAGTTATCACATTTATTACAAGATTTTTTTTTTCTTTTTAAAAGGGATGTGTGCCCGTATCTTATCAGTAGTGGAAATAATAGGCTGAGAGAATCCATGCAGATTGAGCTAGTTAGCCGTGGGATCCAACTAGAAGGTAAATCAGAGTCACGGTATAAGTTTGAGGTTGATTGTATGTATGTATGTAAAACTATGTAAATGGTTTTATGAGATTTGTCAGTCACTATTTTCTCTGCATGCATCTTAGGGACTTAGTGCCTAGCAGAGCTTGTGGTTTGCTTTGTGTGGGGTTGGTAGGGGAAGGTGATCAGTCTGCAGGCTAGAGAGAAGGAGGAGCAGGACTGGAAAAGCAAAAAGGAACTGTATCAACAGGCCCGTGTGGTCAGAGGGTGTGAGGAGCAGTAGCTCATGTTCGGACACAACAGTGGAGCAGTGCTGGGGGATGTAGGGTGAAAGCAGTAGGCATGTAAAAGAGAAGGTGAGGGGATAGGGAGGTAAGAGATTTGCCTAGGGAGACTAAGCAGAGCAGTCTTTCTGAGGGTTATTGGCCATTGATTTGCAGTTGAATTTTTCTTAACATGAAGTGATTCTGCATGACCTGGGTGTGGAAATTAGAGCTGAAATAACTGAAGAAAAAACTCTATTTAAATCTTTGGAGGTGAGGGGGGGATGCCTAGGTGATATGATTGTTTGTTCCAAACCTGTTGAAATTGGAGATATTGGGTTCTCCCTATTGAGTGCTGCCAGGTCAAGTTCACCTTTGTGTTTGACAACAGCAAAATTACTTGCTGCTTTGCGGACTGACATGCTTTACTTCTGTTAAGCTCACAGGCTCACCTGCACAACAGTAAGTGGGAAAGGAGCAAAAGTCTGCAACGCAGGTCAGGGCTGGCTTAAAATACATGGGTGTTTGTTAACAAAACAGGTGTATCTATGCTAAAACACAGTAAAAATCTGTGGAAAAAAGGCACCTTGTAGTTTATACGTGACTTAAAGGCCTTTCTTAAAGTCAATAGGATAGTCTAGACTTTATCTTGACCTTTAATTCACGTGAACTCTGAGTTTTTTCTGTCTAATTTTAACTGAAATTGAATTATGTAACTTGAAATAAGAACCCAGCTTTTTTCCTAATGAAGACACGAATAGAGAAGCTTCACCCTTTCCTTCCGCTTTGCATCAAGTATTATAATGTGAAGATGATACTTTAGATGTTCCAGCACAGAATGTAGTGAGTCAACCAATTTGATATTATCTGCTGTTACTCCTGCTTTAGTTTTAGGTAACTTTTCAATGACATTGCTCATGCTAGAGACAATATTTATGTCCCCTTTTTGCTTTCCTGAGCACGTGACATGATCTATGTAGCTTGCAAGATGATTTAAAATGATGTTTTTCCAGCTTACATAGAAAAAATTTGCAATAAGTTAACTTGAGAATTTTTTTCTGTAGTAGTAATGCTTATTATTAACGATTTGTTCATTGCTGTTTGTGTTATGAGAACTGCTAAAACAGAAAAGAGATTGTAGTTCTTGTCCCAGTCTGAAACAAACATATCAAATACAGCTTTAAGTATGAAGCTTGCACAGGCTGAAGTTTGTTGTTGGAGCATACTTAATATATTCAAACATACCTCTTGTAGAAAACTTTTGACCCACTAGTTGTCCAAAGATATTAAAGTCACTTCATGTATGCTTTAACAATCAGCTCAGAGATTAAATGTCCCTCTTGCTTGGTTTACAGCTGTAATCTGTAAAATTATTGCCCTTCCTGCTGCAGAAAATGCTTAAAGCCCACCTCATCTCAGGGCATTTGGGATACAAATTCAGCACTAAAGAAAACCACTAGTTTTGATGCTGTGGAGTTGTCTGGAATCTCCAAAGCTTTACAGTATGATGCTTGTGTTGAATTTCAAATTGTTCTTTGATAAGTTAGTGTCATTGGTAGACAGAAGCTAGTGCACAGTAAGATTCACAAACAATTTCTAACATATTAAATAATCCATGGGTACTTTCAGAACAGATTATTGTACAGTTTTTTGATGTTTAACTACTCTTTCTTGCCTCAATTTGCTTACCATTCTAGTTGCTCAAAGCCTTAATGATAAGAAAACATTCTTTTTAAAAAAGAAAAAAAAAAAGGTTAATCTTCCACTTTTTAAACAGCAATCCCAAAAAAACTGTGGAACATATAACTACTAAAAATAATAAAATCTCTCAGGAGAAATGGTCATTTCTAAATTTGAATAAAGATTTTGTTGTGCTTTTAGAAGTTTCTTGCTTCAGGAGTTCTGTTTTGGGTTTTTTTTTTTTTTTTTTTTCCTTTATAGCTTTCTCAGTAAGTACTTTAGCACAGCAGTTAAGCTGTAAATAAGGTTGCCCAGATGAAGAAACAGCTTACACCCAAGCATAGCTCAGAAAACTGTCAAGAAATAAAAGATGGATCACACTCACCTACCTCTCTCTGGATTTTTATCTAATGAGTTGGATGCAGAAAGAAGCACTTACCATTTCCTATTCCGTTTTAAATATATATATGTTATCTGGGGCTGTTGTCCTAAATTGCTTTGATAAGAAGGCAGAAAGGGGTGCTGTGCAGAAAAACCTCTAATCTTTTCAATCTTGAACAGTGAATTCCATATCCACATTGATAAGCCTTTGGTGTACTGGATGGCTTAGGGGAATTTAAAGCAAGCAGTTATCTCCTTTTCTGTTAAAGCTTTAGTTGTTTCACAAATGCTAATATGCAATAAGTAAGCAAATCCTTTTTYTAACTTTGATAACTACACACTGGAGGTTTCTGAGACAAATGAGAATGAGAAGTTTCAAAATACTAGTGATGTAAATATCCTTGTCTTTCTTTCTTACCTATATCAAGCAAATCTACATGAAGCAGTTATCTATGTGGCTGGTGCTACCATATGATCTGTAAATGTGAATAGTAACCAGCTAACTCTACTAAGCACCTGTGGAGCTGAACTGACCCCCTTGCTCATTATGAACCATATGAAATCATGCTAATTTCACATCTGAATTGTATTACTGAAAATTTCAGAACATTTTTGTAGCTTTAAGAATGCAGGGCCAGCTAAGACTACTTGGTGATCTAATCTAAGATTTTTATATCTCCTATTTTACTTATATGTTCTGTTCAGCCTGAGGATTTTGTTGAATGAAAACAGTAGTTCTCAAAGCATGAACCAATTATAACCTGCAAGACCTCAGTCCATGGAACTAGATAGGCTGGGATATGTGTCTAGGTCACTTGGTGTTAAGGCTTTGCACTAGAACTTGAAAAATTTGAAGGATCAACACTGTGCCAAAACAATGAGAACTCCCCCAAAGACTTCATTAATTTAGGAGACTCAACTCTAATGGGTAAAAGGGAGGGAATGGCAGAGATCAAGCTGTCAGAAACACCATAGATCCACTACTAGCAGTGTATAGGTTAACTAGTATATGCCAAATGATCTTAGCAGACTGTCTAGATTCAAACTGCAGAAGATAGCATAAAACATTTCAATCAGTGAAACCTGGAAAGTAATTGTTTTCCAGACCCAGATCTGGCATTAGAACTGGGCATTTGATCAAAAAGCATCCTAAAGAAATCTTTTCTGATACCTCAAAGGAATGATCCAACATGATTTTCTCTCTGTGCTGAGTCTCTCTCTGCCTCTTCTCTTTGCCCTCAGTAGTGTATCAGTGGGGAAAAAAATTGCTTCCTGGCTTCTTGAGTATAATGGTTAACAGGCTTTAAGATAAGATCTTACTTTACCCAGTCTTAGTGTAATCTACCTAAAGAACATGCAGGGAGAAATGCAAATCAATCTTTTTTACCCCAAAGCTATGAAATTAAGGGAAAAACAGAGTAACTCAATGCTGCAAAGGATGATCTTGACAGTCAAACCTGCCTTTCTTCTCCCTAGCAGATCTACATATATACATTTACCTCATGTACATGTTACATGAGTCCATGCATATAAGTGTTGTTTGCCTGAATGTAACTTGGACATCTTTGGTATGACATTGTGTTATACAGTATCAGTGTTTAACCTGAATCCAAATGATGCAAGTTCATCACCTTATTTGCTAAGCCACATTTGATTTCCAAAATATATTTACCTAATGTCTGCCCAATGTATTCTGTTTTGCCTAATTAGCCTATCAGTGGATGAAAACAAGTAAAAGTCAGTTCTCCTGTTAGTATTCCAGAGCTGAGTAAACTAAGAAAGTTGAATTTATAACACCATGTAAAGTGAAGACGAGGTAGTTTTTTGTAATTCTTCTCATTGTCTTTTCATTTGTCTTGAGGTGTGGGTGCTAGAGTTGCATGGCTGTAGTTGTTTCACCAAAGGCACGAACTGTTTTCTATTCACAGGTGATATTCTTGGTTTTGCCACAGCTTTGTACTAAGCCCATACCGACACTCTTAGCATTAGAAATATCTTTTGGTGTCATTATTTTCCAAGCCAGAATCTCCCCTTCTACAAATATCTTTTTCCTTCTTGGGTTTTACATGTGTTTTGCCTATTATATGGAGACATTTGACCCATTTTATATTTGGATTTAGATTGGCCACAGTCATCCATCTTCTTTGTTAAAAACTACCATATCACTGTGAACTTAATCAGCCAAGGTGAATCCTCTAGAAATAGTTTTGTTTATAAACAAACCCATAGTAACAACATTTTGAAACTGAGCAGAAAGCCAGGTTCAGCTTTTGTTTTGTGTGTCTCATATTCTGGTTAATGCAGACCTTCAAATTACAATGATACAGGATGAAATAACTTGAGCACATCTAAGTATTCTGCAGCAATCAACTAGTTTGATAGCTGTATCAGAAAGACATAATTTTCTTAGCAAAAGACTGTGTTGATTTCACACCCTCCATGAACTTATGGCATTAGTTATACTTTAACATGTATTGTTATTACTACACATTTAACATATATGCCAGAATGATATGCTTTTCTTGTGATTAGCAAATCTATTTTTTTCTGGATCATTACTTTTAGTGGTTACCCCTGCCTGCCCCCAAATTATTAAAATTATTGTGCGAATTCCATTTCCTTGGCATTTCTCCAATTTTCTGAGATTTTATTAGAAGTTAATACCGGTGATTCAGAAAGTGGCTCTCAGCAAGTTCCACTTAGAATATTAGGTGGAACTTTGTCTTCAAAAATCTCCTTGAAATGTCTAATGCCTCCTTTGTTATATGATAAGCTTCTCTACCATCTACAGCACCATTTAGAGTGATAAATCTTCCTACTTCATTCCAAAACCAGAGTTTTAGTTTTCTTCTTTTTAGAAAATGAGAGACAAGTGGACTATAATATTCTATATACATCTTCAGTTTTGTTAGTCCTTTAAACTGAACTACGTTTTGTTCTTGGTTTCAAACTTGTAATTTTGATAGTCACTGATCTTTTCTGCATTTCAGTTACATTTTCTGGGTTATTTTGTATCTTACAATTTTGTGAGGTTGTTTGTTTGTTTGTCTTGGATTTTTTTTAACTAGGAAGGCTTATTGTTTTTCCTGAACGTCCTGTTAATTCATGCTTAAAATTTGTTCCAAACATATATGTTGATAAAGCACTTGGGATCTTCAAAAAAGTTTCTTTTACACTTCCAAGTGCATATCTTAGATTATGTCATATTTTCACAGTGTCAATGTGTGATAAGATCATGTTTTCCAGATCCAAACAGTAACTGATTTTTAGTCAAAAATAACCTTTTTTCCCCCCATTAAAATAGATTTCAACACTAATTTATCCCAAATTACCACAGAACTTCTAATCCCATGTTAGATAGTTATTATTGTTTCAAAACTTTTAGGAATTTTTATTACTAGGCTTATAGAACAACCAGTATATATCTGAAACTGAAGGCAACTATGATGCTGTGTTTATCATCCTACATGATATGAATAGATGATATTTTTCAGTAACTGCCTCTCTTTTTGTGGGCATAAGTTGTCCTTGCTAAAAAGCATACATTCATTGTTTATGCCTGTTTCACTGCCAAAGTAGAGCAGCCATAAAAGTGAAAGACAGGATGAAATATAGCTGAAAAATCATTTCTACTATCCACATTGAAGAACTTGAAAATAGTACACGAAATACCAAAATGTTTTAAAACTGGAGCTATTAACATTTATTTGTTATAAAATTGTAACAGAATTATCCTTTCTTTAAGGGTGAGGAATATGTGTGTGAAAAATATGCATATGGCAATGAAATTGATTAAGTGTGCATTTGTCTTACTAGATGTTAAATGAAAGTTTAATTAATGTTTTATAGAAGCTGATCTGTCATAGAAGTGCTTCTCTGATTAYGTTACAAAATCTGTAAGAAAAACTCTAGAGAGATGAAACTTTGAAACCTGGTTGGGGTTTTTTCAGTTAAGAGGAAAAAAAAAATCAAGTGTATGTAACGAAACATGACTGTTTTATAGCAGCTAGGAATTTCATCAGATCTTTTTGTGGTTCAGAGCATCATCTAACATAATATAAATTCACAAAATGGGTATCTCAATGCAAATCTGGGTAGAATTAAACAAGATGGTAGAATTGACACTTTTGTAAAACATTATACCAAGGTTTGGCAGTGCTTTAGCAAACATTCTTATACCTTGTGCTTCAGAAATGTAGAGATCTTTAGCTCCAATTCTTCATAGCTTCCATCATCACAATGTGCAAGCAGCACATCACAGCAAACATGGAGGAAAGCATCTCTACAAGTACACTGAAGGAAAGAAATTTTGGTATTGCTGTTCTTAAGATTGAAATGCTGTCATGGATACCGAGTGACCACAACAGACTTCCTGCTCAAACCTGGATAAGAGCTAGTAATTTGTCTGAGTGTCAGCTACTCCATTATATTTAAAATGAAGCATAAGCAACTGGGTAAAGTTAGTAGGTGGATGGATTTAATTTTCAAACTCCTTTGCAAGAACAATGGTATGAACTCTGTTGTAGGACTTCAACAGTAATTTCTGTATGGATTGTGTGGCTGCTTTATTTGAGTATCTGTGTTCACAAGACATGAAAAAGAAGTTGTTATAAAATACTGGATCTGCCTGGTCCAAACATAAACAATGCTAGCACTAAGCATTTGAGTCCTGTAGGTACCACTCTCCAATGCTATCCTGGTACAGTGAGAGTCAAACAATTTCCATTTTTAATGTTCTTTTAGTACCAAAAGATTCTAAAATAAAATTCTGGAAATGAAAAATTGCTTTAATATAGACTAGTGGCAATCCATGCCCTCTCAATGAGGCAGCATTTTCCATTGAGCTTTTATAACGTCAGTTTGGTTTATATCAAGTTATTTACTCAGTTAAGATGAACCTGGTCAGACACTTTTTCTCTTGCTCTGCTTTACAGTGCTCTCTTTTACTGTAAGTCTATGTGTTGGTTGTCCTCATTATACTAACAATATTGTTGAAAAGTGTAATTTCCAAAGCCTTCTTAATTCAGAAGTAATGGCATAAAAGAAAAAACTGCAATAAAAAAGAGAGAAAGCATGGGAAAAGGTGAAAAACAATGTCCTTGGTAATGGGAAAATTCAGGAAATGCGAAAAATACCTAACTATCACAACCTAATAAAATCTGGCTCATTTAAAGAGAGCTGCATAAATGTTTACTTATTCCATTTTCAGTCTACATGTTCTATATAAGCATAAGGTTTTGATTTTAAAATTTTTGATTTTCAAATAAATCATGGGGGAAAAAATCTTTAATGTTCATTTTGCTGTCTAGGTTGTACAAAAGCCTGCAAATGGGACAAAGCTCACCCGCTACTCTTTTTATGGCTCTAGTGGTAGCAATGCTTTGTGTGTCATATTCTGGAAAATCCTTCAATTTTGCTTTCTGAGGGGAGTCTGTTTATTCATACATGCTGGTCTTTGCAGACATTTCTCGTACACTGAATGAAAAATGCAGGATAAAAGGGATAGCAGAAATTAGGCATTCATTCTCATGTATGTATAGCAGGAAGAAAAGTTCTCAGGCCCCAGAAACTGCCTACAAAACCAGGAGTAGATGAATCTACTACTCCTACTAGTAATCCTACTACTACCCACTCTTTAGTTCTAACTTGATTTTCATTAAAACCAAGTTACAATACTAGTACTGTTAGTATTCATTATGTTTTAATTACGAAAAGACAAAAGTTGAGGTATGCTTAATTTTTAGGACTTCATAGCTTTCTTTTTTTTCAGGAATGTGCTGAATTGGAGCAGCTTTACATAGCACACAAGAAACTAGCTGTGAGGAAAGGAAATATCTGCATCCAAAGAGAAAGCAAATCCCTTGAATAGACTGAAACTATTAAATATTTATATTCTGTGTTTATTTCCATTTGCAAGGCAGACATCATCTTCCTATACCTTCACCCTGCTGGTGGGCAAGAAGCTGAATTTCGCTTGTAGGTGCTTCTATTTGGCATTTCTACCTCCCCTTCCCCAGGGGCTGTAAGAAACATCTGTTTGGGCAGCAAATGCTTCCCAAACATCTGCACGCTCCATGCTGTATATGGTGCGGAGCCAGCCCCCAGCACCTGCTGCTGCTACCTCCCTACAAGAGCAGTGTGCAGAAGAGGTAGCTGAAGGCGTATCTTCTTGTGCATCATCTAGCAGATAGAAAGGAGTCAGTGCTGCCATTGCTGCCATAGACAGAGGGCACAGGGAATGCAGTTCCCTCCTTGTAACACTTAATAATAGGCTACCTAGATTACAAATAACACAGTTGACAAGTCTATTACACACTGATCCATCTTCTAGAAAGCTGCCTCTTATAACTTGGACATTAAAGAAAGTCCACTGGCTTTCATGCTGCCAAGATCATCACCCTGCAGTTGTTATTTTTTAATGAGAAAAAAGTCAATCATACTCTGAATGTCTTCCTAACACTTGGCATCACTTCTTTCTCTTTTATGAGATGGTCTTCAACATGAGGCATTAGAATTTGCAAGGCAGCAGTCTAATTATCTTGCTGTAAAACACCAGCCTTGATGGTTGGCTGCGCTCTTTTCTGACATTGTAAAAGTTATACAAGTAGTTCTCACTAATGTTGGTAGAAACTGGGTGCATAGCTCGAGGACAGATTATAGTCTTTGTCTTGTAGGACATGAAAATAATTGATACTCTGTTGTCAAGACCTGAGCTTTTCTTTGAGTGTTAATGTGTTTTGGCAAGACATGTCAAAACTATATCTCATATTGAAAGACACTCATCCTGGAATGTTAGATAGGAACATGCAAAATGCACAAGCCACCAAGCAATTCCTATCTCCACCATAGCCCAAAAGCCATTTTTTTCAAGTGAGTTCAGCAATTTTCTGTTGATAAACAAGTGGTTGTCCTTGGGGATGACATTTGTTCTCTGTGCTGGACAGTTATCACTAAAAGAAAGTTTCAATGACACCTTTTAAATAAAGTAATTAATGATTTTTTATCTCAAAAGAAACGTTAATATGTTTTATGCACAACAATCATACCCTCATTTTTCATTAAGAAAAATACTGTACCAATATTCAGTACTGTTTAAAGAGCAATGTGGGTTGTTTTTTTTTAATTCAAGCTCCCTTTGAAATCAGTGACTTTTAAATGTTTTAAACATTTTTTTTACTCCTTACAAAGAACAACTTTGCGCATCAATTGGTTTAACTCTCTGTATGTGGATCTCTTACCACTATATTTTATTTGTTTCTGTATTACATTCTTTGTCTGGTTTTTGCCATGCATAAGAAAAACAATCAGTGTTATGGTGGATTCCTGGTGTTATCCCCAGGAATCAAGAAATCACTGTCTCTGATTCTGTTCATTTTTTGTCAAGCAGATATTATTTTAAATTTCCGAACAACATATGTCAGCAAGTCTGGCCAAGTTATATTTGAAGCAAGATCTATTTGTATCCACTACGTGACTACCTGGTTTATCATTGATTTAATTGCTGCACTTCCTTTTGATCTTCTTTATGCTTTCAACGTCACTGTGGTAAGTACTAACCTGTCTTTTTTAATTGTTCTTTTTTCAAGAGGGTTTTGTTGGTTTTTTTTTTTTTTTTTCCAGACCTAGAGACTAAAACTGAATGAACTAAAATACCTTGGTGTCTTTTTCAGCTTTGTAGTGTATTTTCACATTGGATGCTGAAGGAAGGAATACAATGTAATTGTACATGTTGATTAGAAGAATTACAAGATTGGGTGTCAAAGTGGCCATTCATTATCATGAAAGACACATATGTGCCATCTTTTTTTAATTCAATTATCCTTACTTTGTAAACAGTCACTAGCTTCATTTTTACTTACTGTACTCAAATACATGTCCCCATGGCTTTTGCTCTCTTATGCTGCATAAGTTCAATTAATTTTTCAAGACTCATAAATTGTTACTGTGATAAAGTAAATCATTGCTATGGTCAGTATGGTTAGCATTCTTCACTCAGCCAGGAATCTTCTTTCTCTTTACCTCTGTATTCTAGTGCAAAAACTACAGCATGATCACCAATTTTTTTGTGTTCTAATACCTATTACTTAAAATTGTCATTAACTTTGGCTTTGGTTTCAACTTATCTTTTTAAGGAATATAATGACAAAATGCTTAAGCCACTTCGAAAAATGTGTGGGTCTAATGTTTGGTGATGTCACAATCATGATGGGTTATATTTGTATTGGTTTACTTATGCCAAGACAAAGGTTTTTATTCTGATAGCTCTATTAGATTTAATAGAGTAAGAATCTACTAAGCAAAAAAACAAACAAACAAACCCCAAAACCCCACAAATATCTCCTCCCCCTCCAAATCAGAAAGTTTAATTTTGGAAAAAAATGTTGGCAAAGGTTTCTCAATTTTGTGGATTTTTCACATAAGAGACTTAGGCTTTTAAGCTGTCCACTTTCTAATTCTCAGAATTTTGATCTTTTGTGAACAGATTCACTCAATCTCATTTTCATTAAATGTGAGTTACAGACAGGTACATAGATGATAGGATAGACACTTATCGAAAAAAAAAACATAGAAAAACACAAGTCAGGAAACCTCCCCTGTAAGGTATCCTTTTTGCTTTTATCATTTAGTCCATTTCCTTCGATGATGTCCCTTTTCACTCCATTTGTTACATTAAGAACCATCAATCAGATGCTAGTGAAGTAGCTTTTAAAACCAGACATTTAATAGTTCCACATTCTTCAATCACTGTTTTTTTATAACCGGTGGGTAATCTATTTAAATACACTACTATCTCAGTTTATCCCTTACATTAAAACCAAACAGCCAGCATAACTGTGCTGCTTTAATTTCCATTAAGAATTTTTCATTGAAAGAACCAGGTCTGATCTTTTCCTTCAAGGAGAAAATTAAAAACCAAAATTGATCTTTTTTTCCTTTTTTGTTTCATCAGGAAGACTGATATGCTTTCCATACTGAATTCTGGGAAAGAAAGTATTATCCAATAATTATTTTTACAGTTAAAATGTCACACTATTAAAAATGTTACTATAATATGATTAATACACATCTCCTGTCGTATTTTTAAACTTTTTTTCCCTAATAAGATCGCTAATATGGCGACTAAGAATATCCAGGAACATTGAAATGTCCCTCTGTTAGCAGTGGATCCTTAATGAGATAATTAATGATAGATTAAGTCCTAACACTAAGCCCCAAGTAGTAAACGATATATAACCAAGTTGATCTCTTAATTAACATTGACTGACAGGCATAGCTCCCTGCATGCTCCAAGAGTTAAATACCTTGTTAAAAGTTTTTGCAAGGTCCAATCTGCTTCCTTCATTTGCTTTGGCCCGACTTTGGTAGCTAGCTGCTTTATGGTAAAGACCACTACATAGTAGAGAGTCAAGGGCCAACCCTCTCCTCTCTCTGGTAACTGAGAGCAAGTCCAGAATCTGGGAGTCTGCAGCCTGCATTCACCCCAGAGAACTTGGTCATTTAGTTCTCTGTCTGATTCCTCGATGGGAACACAGTGCCTTACTATATCATATCTCCTATCGTGGCAACCCTTGGCAACTGTTGATATAATCCTCAAGAGAACAATGACTATCAACTGTTTCAAGAGCGGGGGAGGTGTTAATCACATTCCACTGTTTTCAGACTTTATGATTTAATAAGCCATTTCCTCATGTCTGTTCTCAGATTTTCACTCCATCAACTCTCAGATGTTGCCTCAACAGAACGGTGAGAAGGGGCATCAGGGAGCATCTCATTCCTTTGCTGTTCAGACCCCTGCACAAAGGCTAAACCTTTAGGGATGCTCTAAATTCTGCAAGCTATAGGTATAGTGCCATACATACCTATGTATATATGGCACATAAATGTCATCCTCCAGTTGGAGATTTGTGGAGTTAGAGTGCATGAAAAAGCTGTGGAGTCTCTTGCCATCCTTGGAGATATTTCGAAAGAAAAAAAGTGAAACTGTATGAGTTGGCTCTACTGCCTTTACACCTTACAGGGGTTCTGCCCTACCACTAAATGGGTGATTCTTTGGAGGTCTGAGACCTCAGGCACGTTCCTGCCTAACCTCAGTGCCTGCTGAGACCCCAACTCCTTCCATCCTTGTATTCATCTGACATAAAGCATCCCTTAATCTGTGGAAATATGGTGTGAAATGCTGCCAAAGTAAAAAACAGGCCATTAAGCACTAGTTATAATGATTGAGTTTGCTCCTCTCTGAGTAACTATTGGTGGTTATACAGCAAGAGTATCATTTTTTGAGGAAAACCAACTGACCAAGCAGACAAAAGAGATTAAAGATCCCTGCCACTAGTAATTTCTTAAAATGTATCGTGTTTCCTTATTAATTCCTTTTTGCAGTAGAAGATGATTCTTCCAAGCAGAGAATTTCACCACTAGTTTGTAGCAACTTTATTTCTCAGTACTTCTCAGCACTATGCTATGACTGAATTTGTGTTAGTTTTAGATAAAATTCTGTCTCTGTCATTTTGACAGAAAAAGGTTAACTCAGCTAGTCTAAAACGATTGACCAAATGGAAAATTTAGATGGTTTTATATCTGTGGGCAAAGCAAAATCTATACAAGCACAAGTATGAGTGCTGACTCCTCATTTTGTCTTTCTAAATTTGTGACATAGGAAAGAAAGCTGCCTTATGGCACTTCAGGTCTTCCAATGACAGATTGGACACAATACAAGAAGAGTGTTTGGCATGACTAATGAGAAAATTCAGTGGAATTACATATGATTAATTACATCTGTGTTCAAATTTATGCAGAAATTATTTTGAAATGAGATGGTCTATAGGCCTTAAAATGAAACATGTCTCCACATTAGAAAGAGTATTATGATATATGATTCACTGTTTTTATATCTATCAGTGTTCTGTAACTTAATAAAAATGTCAGAATTTAGTCACAAGTGATAACTGGCAGGGCACACTTATTATTCTAACAGCCTTTTTGAAATTTCTTATTTGTAAGAATCTAATTAAAAAACAATTTCACCTAAGTTATCATTATTTGGTTGTGATGCGGTAGAACATAGGCACCCATGTAAAGATGAAGGCTCCAATGTGAAGGTCATAGCACATATACAAACATTATACATACAATCATTATATATATGTTTATATATTACTACAACACCTTGAGGAGTCAGTCATAAATAGGGACCCCTTTATGTTAAGAGTGCAACAGAACCACGTTTGGTTCAAACAAGCTGTTGAGAGAGAAGAAAAGGAGACTTTGGGAAATGAATTACCACCGAAAAAGAGGCAGTTGGTATAGTGGCATGGCATTCGATTAGAATAATTATATTTTAATAGTTATATGATTGTATTAATAGAAACATGGCAATTCCTTCAAGTATTTTGCAACCTTCTGCCCCAGACTTGCAGATATTCTTGTGCTTAAGGCCGCAGACTTAACTAATTTCACTGACATTGTAGATGACATAAGATGGATAAAAGAAATGCAAGAAGAGAAGACCCTGTAATTGTCTGTGTGCTCTAATGTCAGATCTTATTCCTGACAGCAGTGAACTTCAAAGTATTTTAAATAAGTGTCATGTTTTTGTTGATTTTCTTTTTTCCCCTGCTATGTACATGAGAAAAAATGTAAAGGTCCTTGAGAAAAAAAAAAAAAAAAAAANGGGCAGTAAATACTGCATGAAGAAGCTCGAATTACTTATGCACTATCAAAACTGTAGTAGCAAAAAAAAAGAATGTTTGTAGATTTATTATTTTCTTTTTTACAGGTTTCCTAGTGACTTAATTCCTGAGACTRGAATAAAATCAATGAATTGTTAAGTCTTCATGAATAAATCTAAAGTACCCCATTTTACAGAATTCATCAGTCAACCTGGACCTATAAAATTAAGATTTCAGATTATTAGTTTTGGTAACAGAAAAAGAAAGGCTTAGCTTCAGGTTATTCTGGATTAGCAAAAGCAAAAGGATGTTGATCAAGCTGTGCTTTTAGACCTTCTTTTCAGAGAGCACATTACTGTGCTCTGGGAAGGCTGTGGGAAGACATGTCAAGTTTGATGTTATTTTTCTAACTGATGCATGTATCCTGTATCAGCCAGGTACCTAGCAGACATTAATCCTAATATCTCATTAATGAACAGGAAAAAAAGCTTACTGTTAATGAAAATTATGCCTATTTAATCTTCAAAAAATAAATTAAAAATATTTGGGATCCTAATCTGCATATTGTTTGCTAACTCTACCCAACAGCTGAAACATGAGCCACGTATATTCCATGCAAAACTGGGAGCTGTGCACACTCTGGTCTGGATGTAGGTTGGAGGATGGTCTGGAGGGGATGGGGTCATCCAGAGACTGTTTGCTTTGTGCATTGCTGCATCTCCTCTGGGGCCAGAGCCTATATACTTCATAAACTGATGTACACTTAGGGTGCTGAGCAGATTAGGTGCTGCTTTTGCCACATACACTTGAAAAGCAATATTTTAGGTAAGGAATTTAAAAAGTAACATTAGAAGTTTTAATACAAGTTTTTTTGGACTCCAACTTAGTACAGAGCAGTAAAATGTGCCCAGGCCCCTGAACACAGGTTTAAATCTGAAGAACAAATCTGAATCTCCACTCGCTTCACTGCTTCTTTGTTCCACAAAATATCTGCTRTATGTTATTGCCTCTTCCAGGCTTAATTATTAAGCTGGTTTCATCTCATACATAGTTGAGTTAGGCCTACTGTTTGGCTGTCAGCAGAAACTGAAAATCATTGTGTCCTTGAAGAGGTTTATTTTGTGGTTTCGTATTGGAATCAAATTAACATTGGTCAGTTTGACAATTATGTTTCTCTTCTAGAGCAGGGAAGGATCCATTTTTGCACAAACACAAATTTTTAAGTTAAATCTGAAAGAAGACTTTGCATGAAAAAAAGACAAAACGAAARATCTCCCAGTATTTAAAGTTTGTTTGGTTTAAATCAGAAATAGTAAATATGTATGTACACAGCAAAAGCAAACACTTTTTTTTAACCACCTTCTTTGCTATTCTCTGCTGTCTTAAGATTTAGTCTAAGCATAATATGCAGCTATGTAACTGAATGAAGAGTGGGTGAAACTTCATAGAGCTTTAGAAGATAGAGTTTCCTTTCATTGAAACAAGAGAACTGTGTGATAGAAGTCAACTGCTGACAAGTTGTTTTCTCTCCCTGTTCTCCTAGGTTTCCCTTGTCCACCTCCTAAAGACAGTGCGGTTGCTACGCCTCTTGCGTCTCCTTCAGAAGTTGGATCGTTACTCCCAGCACAGCACAATTGTTCTCACACTTCTCATGTCCATGTTTGCCTTGCTTGCTCACTGGATGGCCTGCATTTGGTATGTCATAGGGAAAAGGGAGATGGAACAGAATAACCCCCTTACCTGGGACATAGGTAAGTTCTTCTTTCCACCATATACGTATACATATATATACACACGTGTGTATATATGCATCTATACGTATGTAAATATATAAAAACACATGTTTAAGTCACTCAATATTTCCTTTTTTGTTTAATCTTATACAATTATTTAGTGCTGTTTGTAGAAAAAAGGAGGAGATTGGCGCTCTGAATTTCAGGTCAATCTGAAAAAGAGGGTTAAAATGAAAAGAAAATGGGAAAAGTAGAAAACAGTAAGATTTTTAAGAGTGATTCAATGTTTGGGAAATTGAGGATCTGGATAGAAAAGGGCTAGACGGACTGTGTAGAAAAGTAGATGAGAAAGTTCATCTTGTTTTTGCAAATTAGGCAAATTCTTCAACAGAGGCATTCCCTTGAGTGTGCTGATTATTCCTTACTATACATTGAAACAGATAGGCCCTGAAATGCCTCTGAGTTAAAAACTCCCTTTGGAAATATTGTTTTCCTGGTTTGCAGGCTTTGCTCTTTTGCACAGCAGACAAGGTGTTTATCAGTGGAAAGATGGTTTTGGAACACTCAATTTTGATCCAATGTTTAGCTTCTACCCCAGCCTTCATTCTGATTTCATTGGGTGTTCCAGGTTGACTCTTTAGATTTTAAGCTTTTCCTTTTTTGTTTAAGGTTTACTATTATTTCTAAGGGTTGTACCCGTGTGTGATGGTACAGTGGGGAAACAATATACCTTGTATAGGAGCCTGGCATCATCAGATACTTGTATGCTGTTGAAGGTGTGTTACCTGCCAGTGCAACAGCTGATACTCCACATCTTCCCACATGGGTCATTCTGGCTTTACTGTAGAGGTGCATTTCTTTTGCTGTCTTTCTCAGATGCCGTATCAATATCAAGCATCCCTTTTTCTCCCTTTTCTTTCTGGTTCCTTGTGTTCTATCTTTTTAATTCTACCTGTGTTTAYCTTTAGCCTAAATCTACTATGTGTTCATTGAATCAGGGGAGGAAACAAGGCCAGCAATAAAATTAACTGGAAGGAGGAAGCCCTGCTAGTTTTCTTTATGCTGTTAGATACTAAAGACACAATTTAAAAGCATATGAGTAATTTAGAATATGTAAGTTGTCTGTGAGAGGAAAAGAATGTACATGTGTCTCTTTCATAAACAAAGAGTATCTAATGGTGAGACAGAGTTTCCCAACAGGAAAAATATTTGGGGGGGGGGGAATGATGCAAACACCTGTGACCAAAGGCTCAATGACATGCATTCAAACTGCAGTATGCCCTATTCTTATCTCCTTTAATTTCTTTCTTCTCTCTTAACCCCATTAAATATCATCTAATAACGATAAGTCTGAAGGGAAAATGACAAGTATGTTAAAGGTGCCTGACCTYAGATGAGGTGAGGATGCTGGGTCAGGAAAAGGAAAAGAAGAAAGTAAGTCCCATAAATACATCTCTCCAGTTTGTCCATAGGTTACTGAAAGCTTTGTGGAGTCTTTTTATTCTTCTAGTTGTTGTTTATTTCTCCTTCCCTTTGTAAACCAGGTCTGTGACCTGCTGCTGAACTCCTCATAGAGTGCAAACCTCTCAAAGAAAAGACTGCATCTGTAGGGGAGAATATACAAAGAAAGCCCACTGTGCACAAATCGGTCAAATACTGCTAACAGAAAAACAAATCAAGATAATAATAAAAATAATAATAAGAATAAGAATAAGAAGAAGAAGAAGAAGAAGAAGAAGATGACGACAACGACAACGATGACTCTCTCTGGCAGGAAGTAGCTATGAAGACACATTATCAGCTTATGTAGGCCACAAATGATAGCTGATTTCAAAGCATGCATTGCAGTCCCAATGATGAGGATGGGCTGCATCCTTGCTCCCCCAGTGGGGCTGCTGGCACTGCTCCCCATGCAGCCTGTCCCTCTCCCTTTTCCCTGAGCCGAGGCCACATTCAGGAAATTCTCCTCATATCTCCTGGGGCTCTTGGCATTTATTGCTACGAAAACATTAACTTTCACCCCTCAGTTTTGTCCTCTCTTGGGCAATGGCAGTAATAAGCAAATGTCCCAGCAACCTTATTAGAACCAATCCCAGTTTAACTGGAACAGAGCCATAGAATCATAGAATCATTAAGGTTGGAAAAGACCTCTAAGATCATCAAGTCCAACCGTCAACACAACACCACCATGCCCACTAAACCATGTCCCTAAGCGCCTCATCTACACGTCTTTTAAATACTTCCAGGGATGGTGACTCCACCACTTCCCTGGGCAGCCTGGTCCAATGCTTAACCACTCTTTCAGGAAAGAAATTTTTCCTAATGTCCAATCTAAACCTCCCCTGGCGCAACTTGAGGCCATTTCCTCTCGTCCTATCACTAGTTGCTTGGCAGAAGAGACCAACACCCACCTCACTGCAACCTCCTTTCAGGTAGTTGTAGAGGGCGATAAGGTCTCCCCTCAGCCTCCTCTTCTCCAGGCTAAACAGTCCCAGTTCCCTCAGCTGCTCCTCGTAAGACTTGCTCTCCAGACCCTTCACCAGCTTCGTTTGCCCTCCTAACGTTGCCATTTCACAGAAGCCCCATTTGCATCTCAGTGAAGAGTGTTGTATCTGGGTTATCACACACTGATCATCTTCTAGCGGGCTTCCTAGGCAGGGACTGCTCCTTAACAGCCTCTCACCACTGGCTCGTCTCAACGTGAGACTCGGTGACCTTCCCTGGGCAGTTGCAGGCAACACACCTCCACGTCGGATGGGCCAAGGTACTTCTTAGCGGGTGTGTACTCTTAGGCTTTAGCCTCCTATCTGGCAAAAGGGCTTTGCTGTTGAGCTTACAGCCGTATTTTATTTTAGTTTTTTTCCAAAAGTGTGTTTTTGCATTTTTGTCTGGAAAGCTGTTCTACCACCTTCATGGGTAGTCTCTAAAATATTTAGATGCTATAAATGTGTAATAAAAATTATACTGCAATGACTCCTGCAAAGCTCCTACAGATATTAGTTCTGTATTTGTCAGAATGGTTATTTCTAAAGTTTTCTCTAGCACGAAGTTAAATATTTTATGGCTTTGGGGATTTGTTCGGGGTCCTTTGGTTTTTTTTTTAAGGGAAACAATTTTAAAATATTAAAATATTAGAAATTGGTTTTGAAAAAAGAGCTCAGAAAACTCCAGATACCTGGCATGAAGCCATTATTTTGCAAAGACCACTTCAGCGCTGATAAAATTTCTGTTTAAGCTTCTGTGTCACATATATGAGCAGAAAAATAAGATTATGTAATTTCTTCAATCAGTGCAAATTCTATTGCTCTCCACGTGCAAACTACTTGCTGGTAAAACACAATGAAGTTAAGTCTTGGCCCTCTGTGTGCTATAATTTTTGCTACTCCGGTGACACACAGGTGATTATATGTAGCTAGCCTTTCTTTTTACCTTAAGAAAACTTCAGATGAGCAGTCCGCTACACCTCACAGCGTCCATGTAGGTGGTATATTGAGGGGAGAACAGTAGGTGTGATTTAGGGTATGAGTGATTAAGCAAAGTAAAAAAGATCTGGAGATCATAATAAATCACAAACAAATAATGCACACAGGAGAAACCTTGCTTGGGGTATAATAAAGGTAGTGTTATTGTAAGACACTGAGGATATTCTGTCCTCCTGTACGAAGGCCTCAGCTGGAAATTTTTGTGCAGTTTTGGAGAGCGTGTAAAAGAGATTTCTCACTGCAGGCAAAGCAGTAGAATATGATCCTTAGTCTTGTATTTACAGGCTTTAATTTTTAAACTTTTAATTTTATTACATTAATACCAAAACTAGAGACTCAAGTTTCCATCAATACAACTTATACAAAGTTCATTCCAGGCATTAGGAGGCTTTCTAATTGACAGCATTAAAAAATACAACATAAAAAATAGAATTCCTATACTTTTTTATTAAAAGGAATGTGTCTTCCCCTTGGAAAGTATGCTTTTTATTCTTCACTGCAGTGTCTCAGGTGGTGTCCACCTGAAAAACTGGTACCCTGGGTATGGATGCTGCAATGCATCACTGGAATATAGGAATGGGTTTGTTCTAAGAAAGGAAAACCATGCCTGGAATGAAAAGAAGATTTCTTTGCTTTTTATGTTTGCTTCTATTTTGGGGGGGGAGAGGCAGAGCGAGAAAAAAGCTTTTAGCAACCTCCTTACTCCATTTAGTGCTTCCTCAGAAAGCCTGCGGCACAGATTTCAAGACTGAGGTTTTGCTAACACTTAAAGCAAACATTTTAAAGCTGCAATACTGTTAACATAATACTTTGGACCTTGCTGTGCTATCAGATATGCACCATAGCCCAGATCTCACAACGTTGACTTTAGTGGGAGTAGCATTTGCTTCTGTGTATCTATTTCTCTGGCTAATTTAAACAAATGAGGTGCTTAATTTGCCTTTGGATTGGGGCAATGGGAGTGATAAAGTTCTCCCTATGAAAATACCCAGAACCAAAAAGTGTATTTGCTTTGTTCTTGCTGGGCCTAATTGTACGCCTTTATTTCATTTTTTGTCCTAATTCTGGCAACATTCTCATTGCAAATAATTTAAAAACATGGTTACATTCACAAATTTAGCCCCATGGTTGCACAATGAAAAAGATGTAGTGTCTGGGAATATTATTCATGAACTGTCATGACATGGTGGCATTGGGACATATACCAGTGTAGTATAATGTTAAAATCTGGATCTCTTGCTTAGCTCTAGCATTTTAACTGATTACATGAGGTATTTGGAAGATAAGCAGTATGGGCACTGCTTTCAGGTGCGAGAAACCTTTACCTCAGCAAGTTCTCTCATCTTGAGAAACAGTTGTTCCACGTGCAGCAGCTTGGCTCTAACATCTGATAAAAACATGACTCCTGGACTGGTCATTCCCACCCACCTGAGTCAGTGGTACGCTCCTTGTCATGCTTTTCCCTTCTAGCTTTTTCAGATCCCTCTCTGTTACATTCCACCTTGTTCCCCTCATTTGTTCTCACTGGTGAAATAGATGTTTCCCTGAGACATGGCATGATTTTCAGCAACCCGTAAAAATAAGATTAACTTTCCGATAGCTGACACAGAGTAGAGGCTAGACTGTGTTGAGGTTCCTGGCTGATCCTACCACACTAATTCCATTGACTTCAATACATTGGCTCTCATTTCTATAGGTTTAACTGGTATCAGATTTAGGCATAGGTTTTTTATTTGCTGTCTGCTCTTTTGAATTAGTATATACCAAGCTATTCCCCTTCAAGTTCTTATCAAATGTGAGAAATGACTTTTCGATCTGTCTCTACGGGAAACAGATGATATTGAAAATGTTTCCTGTTGCTAAAGGCACTCATTCTGTGAGAAACATATGAGCTGTCTTGAGGGTAGTGAGGAGATTAGGAGAAGGCCAAGAGTCAGGATGCTGGTTCCCTTAGATAGTCAAAGCTGTCAGGTATAATTTGTGTAATTGTCTCGAAAAAAATTCCTTCCTGTCCACCAAAAATTCAGCTGCAACTTTTTATTAGTCCACCCACAGTAACACTTACAACATTCTGATTATGGAGGAGTTGTTATCAAAGCAAAATTTAAAAAAAAAAAAAAAAAAAAAAAAGAGTAACCTGTGCTTTTATAGAAAATAAAGTGTATGTGTTTACTTTGGGAGAAGCTTTAAAGTCAGGTCTGTAAAGGGTATTCTTCAGCTATTTAAATCTTTATTTCAAGAAAATACCTCCACTCTCATCTCAGGTTTTTACTCATTTTCTATTAGTTTTGTAATTTACAGCACTTCTGAAAACAAGAACTCAATCATGACTGAACCACTGTACTTTCACATACTCTGCAATATAAAACTTTCCCCCCACACTTTGTTTATCACACACTTGCAAGTCAGAGCCTTTAAAGGGACTTGGATGCCTGTCTCCTGGTGAAGGATTTATACCCTGAATTAGCTCTCAGGGCAATGGGTGGCAGATTTAGGTGCAGAATGAGGTGCATAGCACCTGAGTGGAACCACTAGGAAATGCTGAAAATAGGGTTTTGCCTTCAGGCCCTTTCACTCGAGGTTTATATGCCTCACATTGGGCTGCAGGGAAGTTATAAGCCCTTTTCACAGGTGCTGAAGGACATGTATGTTTCATGTAATGGAATTTAACATAGAAATCCCTCAAATGATGTTGATCCAAACTGGTAAATCTAGCAACGTTGAGTTTTCTGAAAGTTTACCTGTGTTTGTGCAGTGTTGCACCTGTGCTAGTAAGGATTGCCCCTTTCTGCAGCAGTTCATGCACTCCTCTGAGTCTGCACAAGCGGCTTGGGGTTGATTCCATCTAGAGTGCAGATGTGAAGTAGGTTTTCTGGTAAAAAAGAAAACAAGAGGCCCCTGATTTCTTTTGGCCACAGAAGGAGGGAGAGGCATTGTTACCAAATTTCACTTTTCTTCAGCATGGGGTTCGGGCGCTGGAACTTGTGTCTAAGGTATGGAAGATACAGGTACAAGGCAAATCTCTTTAAGAGAGCACAATATCCTGCTGTATGGGTTACTTCACTCAGCATTCTTCCTTGAGTCCTGGTTGTTCTTTTCCTTCCCAAACTGACATGATTTCAACAGAGGAATGGCCAATGCCTGAGTCTCTACCCAGAGTCTCCAGTGTCCAGGTGAAGCTAGAGATGAAGGCTTGGACTCTCCAAGGCTGAGGAGAACAGAGATCTGAAGTCTTTCATGTTTCTTTTTGCTAGTGAGGTATTAGGTGAAATGACAATCCACATACTCACTCTTTTGCAATTAAATTTACTAGAGCTATACAGTGATGGGTGAGAGAGGAAGAACAAGAGTTCACAACTACCTTCCCCATTGAGTCCTTCAGGGGATTTAGATGCAGGGGCAAGGTGGCTGAAGGATCCCCACTGGGTGCAGATAGGAGAGATGCTCTGAGTGTCTTAATCATGCAAAGATGGTGGCATTTCTGGCCTGATGCAGAAGTTGGCTGATACGGACTATCCAAAATGTAGGTGTCTACAGTCTTAGATGCAAGCTTTAGGACTCTTGATCTTGGGTTCCTAAGTTCTGTCCAAGCTCTTTGTGGTCCCCCCGTAGCTTCAGTCTTGTCAGAATTTCATAAGTCAGCACCAAGCTGGAATATCCATTAAGAGAGTCATTGCCCCGTAACTCTCTTGAGTTTCAACAGCTCAGGCAGTTTTCAATGCCGGGAAGCTTTTTCCAAGCTTATGCTAAGAAACCTGAGGCAGTCTTTGTTAGTTTTCTTAAGGTCTTGAGCAATTTTGCCAGGAATTCTGAAGTTGCAGATTTAAGCATATCCTTGACAACAGATACTTGTGGCATTGGTACATTTATTCAGGTTAAAACTCAGGCTATCCTCTTTTCAGAAGAAAGACTATTTTTAGTTACGTGTGCCTGCTAGTTCTTCCTCAGATAATGTATGTTAGTGTGCTAATACAAGTTTCTGGTGCTCTTGGACTCAGCATAATCATGGAGTAAGTAACAATAGAAATCACACCGGAAAAATCAGTGTCATTATTCCCATTCTTGGTCAATATGATACATAATTTGTTAAAGCAGTAATTAGTTAACTCTTGACTCTTAGTATTTTCATATTATATTAATCCTCATAATGTATTGTAGCAGCAGGTAAATATTCATGTATCATGAAGTTTTTGCAAAACAGTTTGACTTAAATGGTTAGATGTGACAAAAGAGTTGGTATCAAAGTTGAGATAGAGGCTTAGTTTTTATTTTTCCTTTTTATATATAAATTTTCTTAACTATTAATGATCCCAGATCATTCCAGCTCTGTCTCTGGGCAATGTTTCCTTCTGTTAGAGAATTAATAAATTTGTTTTTGAATGCGACGTGAGCAGTTTTTATCCAATCCAAGCATTCCAATCCAATCCAATCCAAGCATTCAAAAAACAGAACAAAATTAAGTAAAAAAAAAATGAGATTTTTAAAATGGGTAATTGTCAGTCTGCTTTTGAACCCTCTGAGATTCCTATTTTCAACATATTCTTAGCAACACTGGCAACCAGGAACTTAATTTTAAAAAGTTATGAAAGCTGAGATTTTGTGTGATTGCAGATCTCCAGGTACTGGGGCTGTGAGGTAGATCAGCTAACAAAAGACACAGGGTAAAGCTAAGAAATTATCAGGTTTTGGACCCAGGTCATGTAAGTGGTCAGTGCATGTAGGTACGTGTACCTACTTCTGGATTCCAGACCTATCTTCTGGAGTTTGAGTCTGGACCTATGACAAAACAGCTTCTAGTAATTTCAACAAGTGTTCAGCTTAATAAGAGCTAGTAGTAATGAACTACAATTGGAGTCTTGGGAAAGACTGCAGCTGGCATCTGCTCTTGCACTGCCAGGCAGGCGGCAAGGTTCAGCCCAGGTCCCTAGCACTCCCTGGTCCGTTTTAATCRCGTCTGTCGAGGGTGGGAACAGCAGTTCAGTTTGTTTTGTTGCATTTATAGAACTAAGTGGATCCTCTTCACTGCCGGAAAGAGTGCTTGTAAATTTCCAAGGCTTTTGGCCAGGAAAACTGTATTCTACTATAAAATATTGGTCTAGTTTCACCGCTCCAAACACACACATCCATCAGGTTAGAATTGGCATGTGTAGATTTATGAATCCTTGCAGGGGAGGAAAGAACTTCATGCTGACTAAATTGCACAGGACATCATTCACTAGCCATGATCAGTTGTTCATTTCAATCTGTCATCTCTGTACCTGAATGTTTAATTTTAATCTCTCTTTCAGTCTGCTTTGTTATGTTTTTGATTACCAATTTTCTTAATTTTTTGTCATTGGTAATAACAAAACTGGTTACTTTGAAACTATGGTCCTTTACAATTTTTAAGAGACAACTTTAAGAAAAAGAATTAAAAAAATACAGTTGTGTCATGCATGAGTGCTGACATCTTCAACTTAGTAAAATGAAATATAATACTCTGTTGACCTGGGGTGTCTGTATTGAAGGTCCATTGTTGTGTGGAACATAAACACCCATATACTCACYTGTCTATTTTGGATGTCTGGGAGGGGGGGAAGTGAATTAACCTGGCTGAAAAATCATTTCTAATTAATATATGAAGGAAATGGTTTATGGTTACCACTCTTGTGAAGGATTTAGGGGCATTGGTATCTTAAAGACTCAGCCAACCAGTTTGGGTTATTTCTTGCAACATTTACATGAAATAATTAGCCCCTGGACTGTCATACATGAATAATAAATAGGAATAAACTAAACAACCAAAATAAGACAGCTATTTTGAAGCTATGAAACTTTTCAAGGCACCCATCTCACAAATGATTACAAACTGCACTTGTTACATTGTACATCCTTTGAAAAAGACAAGGAGGTACCACAGCACTAAAGCATTTCACAGTGATGAAGTATTCTAAGGAAGTTGAAGCAGAAATTTTAAACCCCAGGAGAATGCCTTACAATAGAATGCTTTTCAATATTTTCAATGTTTTTGAATCCTCTTGAGTTTTACCTCTCAGTAAAAGTAACGCTTTTATTGTACACACAATGTGTATATTTTCCATGAATTAATGTTTGAGGTACACAATTTCCAGCCTTGTAAGAACTAAAATAGATAAAATCATTAAAATCATGAAGAAATTGTAGTGAATAAATGTACTTATTTGTTTCAAAACAACTATGAAATATTTCTTTAAAGTCTGCTGGATACCTTACCTGAATGGTTAAAACAATTCTGGTGTAGAATACTATATATGAGGCCAAATTTGGAGAATCTTATAGTGTGAAATATTTATGAAAGAAAACTTTTTCTTATCTGATTGGGTTACACTTTTGAATAAGTATAATTGGGGAGGGAAAGTTCATCTAGTTTTTGAAGAGGAAATCCTATTTGCAGAAAATCGTAGTTATGCACAATATTTAATACAATATGAGCAGAGGCACATAGGTTTTCACTTGTTTGCCAGTCTGTTAGAATAGACACAGAGAAATTTAACTGCCACAAGGAGTTTTTATATGTACAGCTCTAATCACCTGGACATGTGTTGGAAGTATGTGTGGAAACCTGTCTGCACATGGTAAAGACCTACACTTACAAATGAAGGTCTCGTAAAGGCTTATCTGAAAACCTGCCCCTACTTTTCTGCCTGCTTTATATGTAAAACATACTTTCTAGGAAAAGTTTTCTTTATTAACATCCCTCATTTCAGACCRGTGTTACCAGACATTGTCAGGATTTAAAATATAAATTTAAATTTTAAAATATCCATAGAAATAATTTTTGTGGAAATCATTCAGTTTTGCATTTGAAAACCCAAACCACTGTTTCTGTGATGGAGCTGTGCCAAACCAAAGTGTCACTTGTTGAACTGAACTGAAACATTTCCCTTGCATTTGGTTTAACATTAATTTGTATCTCAGCTGCTTTGGGCCTTAGTAGGTTTTATTCTGTCATTCTTCCCTGCAGTTCTTTTGTACAGGCTCAGTTCCTTGATTAAACTATATTTTCCTTTACACACTGTACTTTGCCTTCTGATTGAACCATTTTAGCAATCACAAAATACCCCAGGACTGAGATACCCCGTTGGATTTGCAGCCCAGAAAAAAATAGGGATGAAAGTATCTTATTAAAGGGAGTGTGAGGTTTTTATGTAGTTATTAATACATTTCCAAGGTTTCCTAGGACAAAAATTTTGGACAATTTTCAAGTGAAAAGTAAAAATCTGGTGTGTGGATGAAGTGACTGAGATTTGACAAAGTTGAAAGTGTCCTGCTGTGTCTAACTGTGTATTACCTACATATTGTTCATTAATTCCACAAAGCAGTTTTTATGTCAGTGGAAAAGCTGTATCTGGACCAATTTCTGCAAGCATAATAGAAATTCTCAGTGCCACACATAGGGGGAAAATCTGCTCAGTGTACACCCCATAAGAGGGAATAGTCCCAAGAGGTAAAATAACACCATGATCTTTCTACATGGCTTCTGTAACAGAAATACCATAGAGTATAATTTATTGAAAGTTGCAAATATTGTGCGTAAAAACCTTGCTCAGTCAATTAGAAATTACATCAGACTCTTTAACCCTTAACTGCTGTACTTTGAATCGTAGAAATGTTGACTGAAGAGAACCTCTGGGGTTTATTTAGCCCAGCCAGCTAGCTGAAGCAAGACTATCACCAGCACTAAATTGGGTCAGACGTGACTTGCTCCATCCAAGTCCTGGAGAGGCCTCCATCTCTTTGGGTAGCTTGTTCTAGGGTTACACTACCCTCCTTGGAGAGCTTTGTACCAGTTTGCTAAAACATTAGTGTCTATTACACATTGTTGTAATAGGATGTTTTGTTAGGATTTCTCAGAAGTTACTACTTCTGGTTTCAAAGCGTATGGCTTGGCTGTTCAAATTACAGTGTCTCAATCCAGTTTAAACCTGCAAAGCCTTTGCTATGTATTTTGAAATCTTTTCAGCAGCTGCTTYAATATTTGATGGACTGCCTCTTTCAGCCCCATCACATAGGTAGAGATCCTACAGTGTTAGAATGTTATATCACATTCCACAGACATCCCATAATGACTCAAATTGCTTTTCTTTTCTTCTGTAGCACAAGCATGTCTTACATTTTTAATCTAGAAATGTCCTTTGTGCATATTGCTATTTTCTATTTATTTATCCTTTTTCCTGCCCTTTAACAGAGCAGGTGCTTGATAAAAGAAGGGTTTTCCTGCTACCAGAATAGAAAATCATTTCCATAAAAAAGTGAAGAAATTATTGAAGACACTTTTCTTTCCAGACTTTCTTCCATTTTCACGTACCTTGGAAAATATTTGTGCTTCTTTTGCACTTTCAGGTGACAGTGCTTAAAGTTAACTAGTAACTACTTTCAACAAAAGAAACCGATGTGGAGTTGTGAGAGTATGTCATAGTATTCTGCAGTGTATAAAGTTTTACACAAGCCAGATTCTGTAAAAATAATTATACCTAATTATTCTAAATCATTTTTCATTGTCAGATCTAAGATAGCTATAGATAAAAATGTTAATGCTTAGGATTTCCTTACATCACACACTTCAAAAAGACGTGTCAGATCTGCAGACACAGATGTTTTATTTCAGAACTGCTGTAACTTTAAACACGTAGTGTGCTTTCCCATTAAGACACTACCTTTCTTCTTTACTTTTTATTCCTTTTTTACATCAAGCCTTCATTACATTGCAAATTCTTGTTTTGCTATTATGTTAAGATATGATCTGGAGTAAAATATCCCCTGTTGTTGATTTTCCCCTCACAAAAGCCAAATATGTTTAGATCTCAACTTCCTTGATTCAAATGACACATAAAATCATATTGAAAAATGTTACTTAGGTTGTAGATTCAAGGATTAGAAAATTAAGACAAGGCAAGAGCAAATAAAGTATTAATACTGTTTATTGTATGGCTGCCTGGTTGGGACAGCGTCCTGGTCCAGAAAGCAACACAGTAGCTCCTTAGGTAAGAATGCAGAGGAAAAGACTTAGACGATATTGAGAAATCTATGGAGCAAGCAAGGAGAGGATTGTAGTGAGGGTTAGCATACTTAGCTATTATCTAACTAGCATGGATGCTATTAGTGTAGAAGACAAGGAGAAATGGATGTCATGTAGACTCCAACAGTCTATACTGACCTGAACTGAACTCCATACTGTCGTATCATCCCCTGTGTGATTATGCAGGCTAGTCAGATGAAAACTAGCATGGTTTTGTTGCAACTCTGCAATTACCCTTTCGTTTGTAATTAGACCTAAGGGAAATAGCTTCTGTGCTGGGGCATCTGCCCCTGTTTTGTCAAGTTGGGAGGCTGCATTTGAACAGGTAGAAGCTGCTGAAAATTGTCTTGATTGCTGGAGTGAGGGAGACGGCAGGAGAGGGGAAGGTATCGACTGTCAGGGACCACCTATTGCATTACACAGCTTTGAGAAGCAGAGAGGACTCTTACAGAGGAGTCCAGAAGTAAGCAGCCCCACTCTCACAGATCGCTGGTGGTTAAACAGGCAGTATGAAAATACGTGTAGCATATTTCACTGTTTTTATAAAAAATACAGTCCTTTTGATGGCTTGCTGTTGCAAATAAATAATACTTTCTTTTACAGAGATTTTGAGGTATTGATTACCACTGTCATTGCTGCCAGGAGAATCTATTTGCAGATTCTGAGTCAGGACTGTTAATATACTCACTGTTAGGACCGAGAAATTCCCATGTAAATAAAGTACTGCAGGACTTTAGCCTGACTTTCTCTGATGGTGAAACCTGACCAGGTGAGAACATCAGGGCAGAGATGAAATTAATTTACTAACTCTGATAGGAGTTAGGTAATAAGATTATGCCACGCTTCATACATGCAGAACCAAAATTTTGCTAGCAACCTTACGACTGACATTCTTCAAGGTTTTGTTTTGTGGGGTTTTTTTGCGTATTTTGATAATAAAGGTTTCATTTTAATGTAATATGTATTGCTATATGGAGGAGGGTACTTATTTCTTAAAAAAGACAGGAATGTATCACCTGTAGTAGCTCAAACCCTTTTTGTCATGATTTGGACTCCAAACACATAAAACTGCAAAGCGGGTTTCTAACATTTTAGCTGACAGCATAAAAAAAAAGTCATTACCATTAACTTTATTGCAACAGCACCTGGGATCCTACTTATGGGTCAAGACCCTCTTGTCTCCATTGCTGAATTAACACAGGATAAAAAGCCTGCTCTTGCCCCAAAGGGTATTACACTCTAAATATAAGATAAGAAAAGCTCTAACAGATGGGTACAGACTGATGGAGCACAGGGAAGCAAAGAGGGCATAGATAGACATGCTCTTTGCACTGAATGGACTAGAAGCACTAACGTTTCTAATTCCAAGCTTAGCTGCAAGGCATTTGATAGCCTGGAAAAGGACAGTAACAGCCAGTTTGCTTAGGGAGCAGTAATGTTAAATGCTGAGACTCTTTGTGAAGTGACAGTGTGACCATCTCCTTAAAGGAGATGATTTGCAAATGATTTATTTACTTTTGATGATATGCTTACAATTTTATTTCTTAAATTAGCTATATGTTTAGACTTGTATGTTTTACCTGTAATCTAAAAATTAAATTAACATTATACGATATTACAAAAAAGCAGTTAATTTACTTATATTACTAATTTCTTTTAGTTTAAGAACCCTAAAAACAAATCTTGGGTTTTTTCTGGGGGGACAAACCAGGGTAATTAAAAAAAAAAATTAGAAGGCATTTTCTTCACTACAAATATATTAATGGCATTATAGCTGTTTATAAATGACTCCTAGTAAAAAGAAAAATTTTAATTAAAATAATTAGCTATATATAGTGCTTTGTATGTATTGACTGCCACAGTCATGGAAAGTTGGTATTGAAAATATCTCCATCTCATCCCTTCAATGAAGTGGGGAAGAGAAAAAAAACTGGTCACTTGCAAAAGCAAGAAAGTTTTAAATCTCCCACATATCCAAATACAGCCATCTGACAAATTACTGTTGAGAAGAGCTGTACATGCTTACCACAGAGAAGAAGAGTTTCCAGTACATTTCTTTTCTAAATTTACCTACTCCTTGATAAATGAGACAAGAGGAATTTATGACCTAGTTCTGCAGGAATGCAGGTGCACTTACCATGACCACTGGAGCTTGTATGCAACAGTAAGTAGAAATGTTTAGAGAATTATTATAAAATATCAAAAAGAATGTGTTCCTTGCAGATCTGCTGAGCTAGCTCTTAAAATTCTTAACATAGCTCTTATATGTAATATAGTCAAGTCTCTACCTTGGAATAAACGTATCTCTACTGTAAGGGAAATCTTTATTGTGTTATACCATGAGACTGTTGCGATGATACATTGGACGCTTCCTCATTGATATGAACAAAAGAGCTGTGCAGCTGTTTGATTTGTTTAAACATCTACAGAATACCAGTTGCATGTCCCAGAGATGCAATCTGCAGCCTTATGTGGCACCAAGATAGTAACGCAGTGTAGGGGTGAGAGGGACAATCCACCCAAAGCCTGCCCAGTCAGCCTGCACAGCTGGCCCACCAAACAGGACAAGTTCAGCCATCCAGTTCCCATTCCACATGGCAAATGGTCCTGGAGGAAAAGTCCTTCAGTAATAACCTCTACGGTCATGCAGAACACCAGCTAGCTTTCTGGAGACTGTCTTGGAGCTCCACTCAAAGGGACATATCTCCCCCCATACCACTCCCTTCTTTACTCTCTCACCAGAATATACTGTAGTTGTAGACATGAAATAACTTCTCTGGAAACAGAGTTTTTTGGCACATGGTGAAGGAGAAATGTAAGTAGCTAATTCACATGAACTATCTACCATCTTAAGAAATATTTGCAGCTCTGACTGTGGAACTGTGTCTGGGCTGGTCCTCAGGGATTTGTCCAGCCCAGTAGAAGAAAAAGAGCAAAACCTTACTTTGCAGACAAAAGAAGATAGGACTTCATCTAGAAATGTTGATGTTTAATGCATGAACATCATATTCTGGCTACAAACTGGGGCTTGAAATGTGTGCAGCTGTTGGTAATTCATGTACACTCTGTTTTGTGGAGTGTTTATGTAGCATTTTGCATTAAGTGGAAGAGCTGCAGAACTCCACCCTGTTCTTACTTGTGACTAACTACATATTTTTAAAAGATATCTTTCCAACATTGTTTTCTAATAAAATGCTAGCATTACAAGTATTTCATATCAGGCCTATTGCTCTACCACTTACAAGCCATGAACATGGGGTGATCAGCCAGAGAGACTTTGGAAATCACATTATAATCCATGCACCTATAGTGCCTTCACTGGGGTGGATTACAAACTTTCTGTAGGATAAAAAGCATCTCTCCTTCCACTTATGGCCTTCCAAAATGAAAATATAAATTGTTTAACAGACCACACCTTGCTGATGACAAGAAATTGAATGGTCTCCGCAAAGGAATTTTGTCAGTATCTCCAAGGGGGCATCAATTTTACCATGAGAATATAGAAATTTTACTTCCTTATTCTAAGCAGTGATGCTTGCAATTTAGAGTTGAGTTTTGTCAGATAATTAAAGCTTAATTGTCACGTTTTCAGCACTTCTGTGGGCTCAGCTGTGTTTTTGTTGTTATCAGCAACATTACAATTAGATCTTAGGTTTTTTTCTTTTTTTTAATCCCTTGATTGAGCACCTCTTCTTCCTGAAACTGCTAAGTTCAGTGAATTTTATTGCGCCATGAAAACTTCATTTTCAGTGAGCACAATGGGTCAATATCGTGTTATGACTTTGTCAAGTTACATGAGTTAAAGCTCTACAAAATGTAGTTATTTTTATGATAGCTTCTAAGTATATATTCAATTAGAAATACAACAGCCAATTTATTTACAAAGGGTATTAGTCAGCCTTACAAAAGAATTCCATAGGATGTCACTTTTCAAATTAAATTAATTTTTGGTAGACCTGACAAAGGTTAAGCTTATATCTGAAAATGCTCTAACCAAAGGGAGTATGCATTTAGTTTGGAAAACTCCATGGGTTTTAAAAGTCTTTAAAACATCTGTCTCACCATATGTCTCTAGATAGTTAAAAACTTTCCCTAAGGATCTAGGGAAAGATATATTTTCTCTAGACCAGTGTCCAAGAACAGTCAACGTATCTGCAAAGGGTGCTCCACCATTTAGGGCAAGCATTAAAAAGGAACCAGATATGAAGGTAACCATTTCACTTACATGCCTTTGACTACAGAAGTTGGTGTATCTTGAGTGTGCAAGCTTCATGGAGCAGTGGGGCATACATGGACCTTCAATTTTTATCTTTGTTTTTCTTTTCTGACTGCAATATGTCCAAGTTCAAACTTTCTCTGGATGACGTTAGAGATGCTCAAAAATCAATGGTAGAATTCCCAAAGTCTAGCAGAAGATTATGATTTCATTTGACATATGTTCAAATCCTGATTTTTTTTTATTTTATCCATAATAAAGAAATTAATTAGATGCAAAGATATGGCCCAGATCTCAGCATGTTTGTGCCTTGGATTTTGGCTCATGCCCATCTCTTACTTCATTTGTTAATTTGGGAAGATCCTAAAATTTGCTGTTCATGAATCCTCATGTGTAATTTTGGAGAGAAGGTGTCATCTCATCCAGCTTTGTTTCTGAGAAGGGCATGGTTTTGAAACTCTCAACTATTTTTCTTTTCATTTTAAAATGTTACATTTTTTGTCATTGCCATTGTTTGCAAGCTCCCCAAAATATGATGTTAATGATTTCACATGGAGGTGTAAATGATATATATAGCACTTACATGAATGAAGGCTTTATTTTGGTTTATGCATTAGGCTTTAAAGAGATGAACATCTCAGATCTGAAGCATGAAATCTTCTTATAAAATTTGTCCTCTCCCCTCTAAAGGTTTTATCTACTTAATAGAAAGAGGCATAGTGTACTTGATAGAAAAGGGGTCATTTTTTTCCTCTTTGATTACATATTAAAGGGATTTTTTTGGTGGGTTTTATTGTCTATAATGTGGGAGTTCATCAATCAAAAGTGTATAAACTTTTATATATATATATATATATAAAAGTAGAAAATATTCTGTAGTTTCCGTTTTGGTAATATCCACATGCCTCACTTCTGTTGGCATTTAAAAGTCCACTGAGCCCAGAGGTTAAGTATAATCTGCTTGTACAAGGTTAACATAGTTAACTCTTCATTATCTGGATAAACTGGTGCAATGAATGCACCAGAATGGTACCAAGGATTGTGACCCAGACAAAGAAAAATGGGGGAAAATATTAAAATAGACACAAATTAGATTTAAAAATATATAGTTAGTGTGGTATGAAGGAAAGAGAAAGGTGATGTTATGAACAGTGGAGGGTAGATACCTCTACCATGCATTGATCTGAAGCACTAATCCCCATACTTGCTGCCCACATAGTGGTTCCCAGGCACCATGGCTCATGCCTGGGCTCTGGTCCCAGGGTCACAGAGGGCAGCCTTGAGTGGCTTTGTGTGCCCCTACTACAAGGACTCCAGCCACAGGCAGTTGAGGTAAAACTATGTTTCATATAGTCCAAGTTAAATCTATTTCTTTTCTATGTCATGTCAAGAATTTCCCTCCACAAAATTTGACTATGTGGATTTGACTGCAGTAGATGTTCCTCTAGTTCTGTCACACTATCAGTCTCATTCAGAGCCATGTTATGTGTCTTTCTAGTTTAAGAAAAAAAATTATAATTAGATCCATCATAATAAAGAATATATTCCATTAAGGACAATATTTGACAATGCAAAAATAAGGAAACACATTTTTAGAATAAATTATTTTGGGAATGACTTTAATATTTTTAAGCAGAATTTCAGTGCTTGAGAAAAATGTTAATGTCTTTCCTTTATCATATTTGTTTTCTTTCTCATTTTAGGTGTCTACTGTTTGCAGGAAAGTGTGCTAACAAAATAAAGACCAAGGGGAGTAGATTAATGCTAACTGTTCCTTATTGTCATGCAGCCATTATGCTTGTGTCTGTTGTACTAATATTGAAGTCTTTCTAGTCTAAATTTCATGCACTGCCACTTAACTTTTACTTATTTTGAATGCCAGCTAATCTCTTCTTCAAATGTAACCTCTAGGCCGGAGATGTTCCTTTGTAGCCTGTACTTGTTGACACATCATATAGATGCACCTTAGGTTTCCTCTTACACATATAACATTTATTTATTATCTTCACTTTGAAAAGAGCATAAACTCATGCCCTGTATTTTACTATTGTGCAGTTATGCAATTTGGGCACACATGATGGAGCTGCTTTTTCAGAGTCTTAGAACCTGCAGCTGTATGACACCATCAGCATTGTGGGCTTTTCTATTTTTAGTACATATTTTTTCTAATCTGTGTGAAAGAAAAGCCTGGTTCATGTTTTTCTTGTGACCTGGTGCAATAAGGCCTGCCATATTTAGAGTTCTTCAGAAGCAGTGATTGAAAGTATGATTGCTCCTGTCATCTCTGGGGGTCTTTAATCCTTAAACCATCTGCTCTGGTACCTGGAAACCTCTCCTAACATGACAGGCAAAATTCCATCATAGATCAAACCTGTAAACAAATGATCAGGTTTTGTGACAATGAAAAGATAACAGCGATATTCCACAGGATTGAGTAATAAGAATGGTGCTGTTTAGTGTATTAATAGTCTGGGAAAAAAATGCAAATGTTTTAGCAGGAAAAAATTGCAGATGTCAAAAACATTTTGGCTAGACAGGGATAAAAAAGGCTTTGAGGATCTTGAAAAGAATTTGAATACCTTAAATGGGTAATCACCATTGGAATAGAGACAATGATTATTCAATAATGCAGAGTCATGCACACTAGAAGTAGTAAAATGATTTGGTCCTCTTATATACCTCTAAATTTTGAATGCATTGTATCAGCCAGAAACAACTAAAGAGTAACTGCAAAATTCTTTGGAAGCAATCTTAAAAGCAAAGCTAATGTTTTAATGTCTAATGAATGATAATAAGGGTTTGATAAGGTAGAATATATTCATTATACTGTTATATAAAATGATGGTAACATCTTATCTCAAATACAGTATTAGCTCTGGTCTCCCTTTCTCAAATGCTCTTTAACTATGACATATTCTGAAGAAACAATATGGACAGTTGTTGGAAGTGATCAGGACATGTAAAATCTATCTCAGAGATTCTGTAACCACGAGTGCTTTTACCTAAAAAGAAGGGAATTTGCTTACTTGTTCTATCTTAGCAACTGTTTTGCCCTAAGGTTTATTTTTTGGAGGTTAATATTTCAAGGAAACAGAGTAGAGAGAGATACAAGCTAAAACCCTGGCTTCAGTGAGATCAGTGGGATCTTTGCAACAGTTTTCCCCCATTTAAAGTTGAAATATGAGATGATCATCTGCAGATCAGAGTGTGCAGCTGTGTAATGAAGGGGTAGTCTGATTTCCTGTGCAAACCTCCAGCTCCTGCCTGACTCTAGATCTGAAATGAGGAGCTATCAGCAGTGACCAGGGACAGTTGCAGTGGGAGCTAGCATAGCTCTTAGGGCACATGATGATTTTCATTTAAAAATGCATTCCAGTGATGAAGGATCTAATTTCTTTTGTATAGCTTTTATCCTTTCCTTAATGACCCTAAACTGTTCACTGCAACACACATTAGTAGGCATAAAACATACAGACTTCTGTATTAAAAGTTATAATCCATTTATATCAAAAGGCTGCATGTGCTCCAGTTCAGGACATGTTTTTATTATTATTTTTCACTGTTTGGTGACTTATTTATATTTTTTGTCTTTTGTTCTCCAGTATTTCTAGGTTTTTTTTGGTGTTGGATGGTTTTGTATTGCCTGCTAGTTCATAAGGTACAGTTCTATGTTTTGGAGAAGTATAAAGAAGACGTGGCATCTAATAAAGCCATTGCYATCTTTTGTGTTTTCATTTAGAGCTCCAGAGTTTTTCAGTTGAGTCAGAAAAACATAACTCAGTCTGAAACATAGCCTTTAAAGATAACCCACACTTGACAGTGTCCTTTAGTTTACCCCAGCATTACTCATTACATATTCTCTTTTCCTACTATCAGTGTAACATTGATTACTCTCCTCAGTAGCGTGAAACAGCCAAGTATGCTCAGGCCCTAAATGAGGTTCAAATACTGTTTAAACACAAAAAGGTGATGATGTGGGAGCAGATAGGCTTTTCTACCTCAACATTTCCCCTAGGAATAGTTAAAGTCCCTGAATTTGATATGGAACCACAGCTGAGAGGTGAGCCTTTGTCCCACCCTTTCTCTTCTAATATCATCGCTATTGGTCTATTGGGGAACTGTTCCTGCTTTCAGGCATTCAGGGATGCTCTAAGAGATACTCCTCATCCGTTCCTCTTTGCACTTCCTGGCACAGTAGCCCAGAAGAAACCGGAGAGTTTTGGTCTACTTTTTAACTGGAAAAAATATATGTCTGTTTTATAGGATAAATGCTGTGGGTAATTAATGCGTTAGAAAATACAACTATTTTMTAAGTTGTTGAAATGAAGTACCAGACAGGATTTTGTTACGTGTCTGGCATATAAGGAAAATCTAAGTAGTAGTATAGAATGAATCTGCAAATTATAGGGAGTGATGTACCTGCTCAATGCAGTGCAAGCACCAAACTGAGGGAGAGTTTCTGGTTGTCCAGTAAATGAGATAATGTGTTTTACATCTGGTTTTAAAGTATGTCATCTACAGATGCTTAAATGCTTGTTTATGTTCCTGCTGGTACTTGAGCACTTCCCAGATACAGGTAAATGAAACTCAATACAGATTCTTCCAGCAATTTTCAAAGTAGCCTAATGGAGCTAGATATCCAATTCCTACTGACTTTTCCAATGGGACTTGATTACTTAAGTGCTCTTTTTCCCTTTGAAAAATCTTCCTCTTAATTATGCTAGTTGGTGCTTAAAAATGTTTTCAAAGTCACAGAGCTATATCTAGATAATGCTAACTCAGAACCAGACAAGATTCATAATGCTAAATTCTAGGAAGCTCCCTCTGACTGCAAGGTATATTTATTTTTCTCTTCTTCCCTGAGGGCAGAAATTAATTACTCAAGTTTTCCAGAGAATCTGCTGAGAACTGTTACCTACAGGAACCAAAAAAGTAAAAGGTATCAGTCAGTCAGGCTATCTCATGACTATTTCCATTGGCTAATGAAAGTATTTACAGCCAACAGTATCTTGTCTCTACCCCCAAATAGAAAAAAATGTAGTGCTATCAACAAAAATCTGGGAAGTATAGTTGATCTGGAAGATCTTGCAGCATTTTATATACTTTGGCTGAAACCTCATCCTATATAATTTCTTCAAAAGRTCCTGATTAGGATCATCTCTAACAGCCAAAGTAGAAATGAGAAGCTGTAAACATGTCCTTATCTACAAATCAGATGAATATATTTATTGGGTTTTCACTTTCAGATATACATTTTCTGTTCCAAAACTCATGATCCATCTCTAAAGAAAATTACCTAATAGCTTTTCTTTGTCTAGTGGGCATTTTTTTAGCAATTGTTAACAATTGCTGATAATTGCTAACTGCTACTGTTGTAGCTCAGTGATAAGCCATTCATCTTACTGATTAAGATCATTTGTCTGACCCTCAGTTATGCCACAGAACTGGGCACAGAGTGCTGGACTCGTCTCAAATACTGGTGTCCTGGCCAGAAGTGCTTGTTAGCAACTGTAAAATGCTAATATTGTATTTCGTACTTTGGTAGTAGAATTATATTAGAAATATTATAGGGACTTCTACTCTTTGATACAATGTAGGCATTTATTTTTGTACCTTACCTTTACTAGCAGTAATGCATCCTTTAGGAACAACGTTTCAGTAGGGTTGGGTGTTTTGCTTGATAACCTTGAACATAAAGTATGCTGTAAAGGAGGAACCAGTTTACACATATCTGTCAATTAAAGAATGGAGTCATCCACCTTTTCTGGACAGCATTGGAAATGTGTTAGTCTGAAAGTGAGGCCCGTAATGTTTCATCTAAAGTTACAATAGGTAAACTCAATTTTTTTTTTTTTTGTTTGATAGCTGAAACTGAGGTGGAGAAACTTGCAATCAGATGTAATATGACCACCAGGAACAATGAATGTGAAATTCATTCAGATAACAAAAGGCAGAAAAATGGGAATACAGAGGCCAAGAATCAGTGGCTTTTAGAACACTCCCAGGAAAGAGATTTTCTCCTAAGATGCATTATTTCAGTATTCATGCATCAGTTACAGTTATTTAAAATAACTTATTTAATTTGTTTCAGTTTTGCAGTTCTTCATATGACTAGAATACTTTCAAAACCTGACGTTGAACTTTATGATTGTATTCCTTTACATAAGGTTTAGATAGATTTTTTTAACTCCATCTACTCTCTGCCAGGGATTTTCTTAGGTTTTTATTCTTTATTCTTTAATGTGTGGGATTACATTCCTTAACGTGAGCATAGGAATGAAATGTACAAAGGGCCATATTATTGTTGGGGAAATGTAGTGTAATCTCAGGAAAACAGTAGTGCACAGAGAGAGGACTGGTATCAGTTCAGTTAGGCTTTTTTTTTTAGTTTTGCTTTTCTTTCATTTTAAATAATTGGGAGCCACAAATATAAAATAGCCTCATGTGATTAATACTTTCTATCAAGACAAAATCAAGGAGATTTTCATATGCTTTCTTGTCTGTTGGCAAGGTAAACCAGCCCACTCAGTACTGCCATCTTACGACAATGCAGAACGCTTTCGTTTATGATTTTGATTAAATTCACTGGCCTGCTGGAGTGGGTCGGCAGGGTCACGGCTAGACTTTACGCTGTCATTACCCAGCTCTTCTGGCTTAGCTTTCTCTGTAGGGGAGCTAAGAGAGTATGGAGCTGAGGATGGTAGCAGCCACGGCTCAGCAAGTCTGCTGTAGGTGGTAAATTCTTACAGACTTTTCACCCAACTTCATTGGAAGCGCTGGAACAGATACTTTAAATCTGTCCCCTACTTCTGCAGATATTCTGTACAAGGGGATTTCCCCTAGTTCATACTTGGATTCATCCAAAATGAAGAAATTGATGCTGACAGAAATGGAGGGAGAATAAGCTTCAGGAGGTGATTCAGTCTGTCAGGTCTCAGCTTACAACAGGCGGACCCCAACCAATTTTTCTAAAATAAAACTCTGCCTGCCGGGAATATTTTGTTTTGGCGGTTCTCCCTGAATATCCAGGAAAGATTCCCACTCTCCCAAGCAAACTGCTTAACAGGCAAAACTGGGCACACAAATTGATTTTTATCTTTTTTTTTTCCTATCTTGATCTTTGTGAAGCATTGTGTTTATGTAATTCATTCAGGTTGTTTGTTTTCCTTTTCCAAAAGAGGAACTGCATACTTTTTCCTGGTTTGTTGCTTTGGGTTTTTTTTTTGTTGGTTTGTTGTTGTTTTTTAAATATCTATGAGGCAGTAGCTAATTCTACTTTCTCTAGCACACATAGACTCATTTAGCAAAATGAAAGGAAAGATTAAATGGACAATTTAGAAAATACTTACTGAAGCATCTTTTGAAAATTAATTCTGGTTTGTAAGTTATGCTTAGTTGTTTGAATCTTTTCTACTGTAAAAAGAAACATGTAAAAAGCTCTAAATATGTAATAATTATTATTATAACAATTTAGACTTAGAATCCCAAAAAGCTTTCCAAGCATTAATGAATGGAAAGAATCAAATCAATGTTGCATTCTTGCTGCAGTGTTATTAGGTGATGATTTTTTTCTTTTCAGTGCCTTAATGGAATTTGTGAATTATCTRATTAGACCTGTAATATGCAATTCAAAAACACTTGACTTCCATACAGAAATACAATTCTTATCATAAATAATCATGCATAAAAATAAATACTCCAGAGACACAATCCTTTACGTGCTGTATAAATTCCTACTGTTTAATGTTCTTTTTATTCTTGGAATTGTGTGAAGAATGCAGTGTCTTCTAAATAATTTTTTTTAGAATTATTTTGTTTTACAGAATGTGTATTTTTCATGGTGTCAGTATTCCTTAATAGTTCTTTTTATGCTTTGTTTTTCAGGTTGGCTTCATGAGCTAGGAAAACGTATTGAGTCTCCTTACTATGAGAATAATACACTAGGAGGCCCGTCAATCAGAAGTGCCTATATAGCTGCCCTATATTTCACGCTCAGCAGCCTCACCAGTGTTGGGTTTGGAAATGTTTCAGCCAATACCGATGCTGAAAAGATCTTCTCCATTTGCACAATGCTGATTGGGGGTAGGTACAAATGCTAAGCATCATGTAAAATGTTTGGGGGGGGCAGGGACAAGTGAAATAAGATCTGAAATTTTGCTAGGTTTCTTTAAAAAAAAAAGCACAACAGAAAGTTTAATTTAAAATGGCAAAAGAAGGAAATAAATAACTTTGTTGGTTTTACACTAGATAAACTCTCTTAAGCAGACATATTTCTAACCTTTTGATTGCTTATGGTGACAAAAGACAGTCGTCACCCAGTAAAATGTAAACTCACATTATTGTCAGTGAGTGTGGCCCAGCCATGTGCCCAGTGAGCGTTTTGGTTATGTGCCAGGCACTCTTCCAGTCAGTCAAGTAATAGGTGCACATTCAGCTCCAGTTCAGTCCCCACAGCATCCCTGGGGTGATGGTGAGGGGAGATGGGCAGCCCACCCGTGTACCTGGCTGTGAGCTGGTGTGTATCCACATCTGAAAGACCAGCCCAGAAAGAAGGCAATGGAGACAGGACAGCGCCAGGAGGACTGTTTGGTGAGCCATAGGTGACTCTATCATAAACAAAAAGAGCTTAATTATCACTAAGTAAATTTTACCACATCACTGCTTCCGATTAGAATCAAAATGCAATGGTTTTGTCATATATGGAGCTCTTAGTAGTATTTTTATTTATGTTAATTACCTAGTCGTACTGTTGGGGAAAGCCATGTGCTCATTTACGGTCACCTTCTTTCTGCTGAGGCACTTTGGCATAACCAGTGAGCTGGTGGCACCTGCAGAGCTTGGTAAGCCAAGGCCACTGGAGAAAGCACACGCAGCTCTCTCTTTACCTTCATCTTTCTCCCCCCCAAAAATTAGCTGTGCTATTTCATAGTGTGTACATCATACAACTCAAAGATGTCACAGTGGCTGTGAAGGGTAAAAGCAAATCACTGCCAGAGCACTGCCCCCCTCATTTTTTTTTCTGCTTGCCTAATTCATCCCTGGAAGTATTTAAAAGATGTGTAGATGAGGTGCTTAGGGACATGGTTTAGTGGGCATGGTGGTGTTGGGTTGACGGTTGGACTCGATGATCTTAGAGGTCTTTTCCAACCTTAATGATTCTATGATTCTATGATTCTATGATTGT
>JAYKAV010001088.1:1543824-1593814 GCA_035582835.1 Phoebastria nigripes
GTTTAGATTGGACATTAGGAAAAATTTCTTTACTGAAAGAGTGGTTAAGCATTGGACCAGGCTGCCCAGGGAAGTGGTGGAGTCACCATCCCTGGAAGTATTTAAAAGACGAGTAGATGTGGCACTTAGGGACATGGTTTAGCGGGCATGGTGGTGTTGGGTTGACGGTTGGACTCGATGATCTTAGAGGTCCTTTCCAACCTTAATGATTCTATGATTCTATGAGTGGCAATAATATAACAAATCATCCAAGAATGATATCATTTTGATTTTGACAATGTCACAAAAACACAAGCAGCTCATTAATTGCTTTTGCTGGCAGCATAAAATTATAGTTTTGAAATACAATGTGGTCTCTGTGCTTTGGGGCTTTCACTACATAAAATCTGTCAGAATGAAGTTTTTCATTTCTATCAAGAAATCAAGAGATATCCTGTGTAAGGCAATGATGAATATTTAATGATGAATTCAGTGATGAATATTTAATTCACTTTGATATGGCAAAGCTTTCACAAACTTAATAGAGTAGAATTTAAAAGTATCCTATACTTTTATTTAGTCCAGTTATAGCAATTTCTTTTTCATTTCTTATATTATTGAGTGGTAGAACTAATATGCTTGTACACTGAATAAATTGTGAAGAACTAGTTGACTGAATGTAGTAAGAGGGAACTGAAAACTGAAAGGCAAAGTTACTCATAGGCAAGCAGGTAGAAGAATTACTTTACATCTGGGAGGGTCCAGTGAACAAGATATATCCAGGTAAGGAAGCAGAGCAGGCTGGTTTACAGGTATTTACTTGAGGAATTGTATTTTAGATGTTATTTAAGAAAATCAGCAGAGCAAGGAAACTTGAAGGAGTTAGCATCATATAGCGCAGACTGGTGAGCACACCTCTGAAAACTTTATTAGGAATAATAAAGTTAGGAATAATAAAAGGAAGTACTAGCCCGTATACTAGTACTACTACTATACTAGTACTAAAACAACATGTTTTTATTTCTTAAAACATGTTTCGATGTATAGTTTTGGCTGATATTTAATTTTAAAATTCCCTAGTGCAAAGTGATGTCTTGAGAGAAATTGATATAAGTTTTTTACAGTTTTTAGACCAAGCCATTAGTTAATGAAATATCAGGTGTAATGGATAGCATGATTTAGTTTATCAGTAGTTTGTCTGTACCTCTTTAATGTGTCACTGCAAATTGAAAGAATGAAGTGAATTTATTGCAACTTTAAAGAAAGTTAAAGCCAGAAAAAAAAAAAAAAAAAGAATCAAGTGTTAATTTAACAGATAAATAACTTATAATATTCTTCTTTGATTTTTATCTGCCTCTTGGTATTAATTTTTGTTTTGCAAGAATTTGAAATTACAATTTAAGACAAGTAATATTGTGAAGATAAACCATCTTATTCTATATGGTATTTCTTCTTAAAGTTGGAAAGAAAAGCTGCTTATTAAAATTTAACCAGAATTCCAAGGATACCCAGCATCTGTAAAATATTAATCAGATCTGACCTCCTGCAGATGACCATACCATGTGCTGTGTTATATTCTCCATGTTCTTTGAGCAAAGAATGTGCAGTTTTGTATTTATGAGACTGGAGGCCCATTCTAGTAGCTCCAGTTCTTTCTGGGATCAGAGGTGTTCCTCTGTTCCCTAAACATCAAAAATGTAATTTCGAATATCCATTAAAATCAAGGCCACTTTATGAAATATGGTTCCTAGAAGTTTTTAACTTGTCCTACTTGGTTTTAGAGAATGGATTAATAGATTTCTTACAGAAAGTAGGGTGAGTCTGTGATTATTTGATAAAGAACTCTAATGCCTATCACAGCCAGGAATAGCTTGTCATCATCAGTAGCAGTCGTCTTCCAATGTACATACGCAAAGACAGATTCTCCCGTAATAATAAAATTCTTGATGATATTTGTGCCTATAATAACATCACAGAGATCTCTACACTGTCCAGCTCCTAACCTTGGAGCCTGTTGGGAGACTTCTATCACATGTGATTTTTACACATGCATCCATGCACCACTTAATGCTTTATCTCTCCCTGCTTTTTAAACTGATTGTCACATCCTTAAAGAGGCTACACCATCTCTTTAGCCTATTTAGCTATGTCTGGCTGAATTGTTTCAGCCCTAGCTCCCATATTTCTATTATAATATCCTGTATCTAGCATTACACCAGTCCCTCACATTTTGTTGCCCAAGTTTCTGACATTAGTGCCTTAGCAATTCACTGCACCATCAGGAACAACCTAGTTGATCCAGCTGATTATTCTTAGAAATAAATTTCCAATTATGCTTACTTTCTTTCTAATATTCATATCTGATCCTTTTCTTTCTGCCCTGCTTTTCATTTATCTTCTTTTACTAATGGACTTGTATTGACTTAATGATATCATTGGATCACCTCTACAAGAATGCATACTGTATTGTGAAACTACATCACACTGCAGTGCTTTATCTGTTTTTCTGCACTCCCTTCACAATAAAGACATAGATATTATTACTAGCTCCTTTGTGTTTTACTCAGCCTGTAAAAATTTTCAACACTCCAAACTAAAGAATTTTCTGCCTTCTTCTACCATGTAAGAGCGTTATTAACCACGAAAATGCATCCTTTCCTCCTCCTGTTCCCCCTTGTCTCTCCTCACTCACACTGGACTTCTGTAAATTGCCATACAACGTCAACATCTTGTTCGTCTTGTTTATAAACCAATTCCTTTGCCACTCTGAGGAGTCTGTCTGCTTTCTTTCAAGCACTATAAAGATAGATGTCCCTTAAGAGTAATAATCAAGCTCTTCAATAGTTTTTTCAAAAAAGAATTTGTAAATGTGTATATTATATACCTCAGATCAATACCATATGACAGACAATCTAGCAGTGATTTTTCCCACTGATAATCAGCAAGCACATTTCTGCACAGACAAACCCAGATGACCTGTATCTGTAAGCATTTCTTCAATTTTGCTTCTGGTCTTTTTATTCCCAAGCCAGTCTCTAATTGCAGACAAACTCCAGGATGTCAGAACTTTCTGATAAACAATTCCACACCATATTTGGCCTTCTCAAGCAACAAAAGAAATTAGATTGTCAGTTTGAATGTATGGGGTTTTTTAACCTGAATTTCTGCTTTACAATGGGTTTTTTCTGTCTTTTTTTTTTTAACATCTTATTCCCCAGAATATGATACATCTCTAAATGTTGTTTGCAATCTCATTCCACTACACATGGTCTCCATTAGTAATTGTTTTTATTTATATGAGGACTCTGAAATCTACTAGATTCTATGTAGTTGCTAACTGATCATTTGAGTCTAGTTTTCATACTGCTTAATAGTTTCTCATTATTTCCTGAGCTTGCCTGCCTACATGTGTTCATCTGTTTCCTTTTTTCTTAGACTATAAACTTAATTTGGCTTGGGCATTCTTTTGCTTGGTACCCTGACTAGATAGCATCAGATGTGTTTCTACCCTGTCCCATGACTGTGACTGCTAGTGACACAAAAAATGGAAATGAATAATCATATGAATACTGCTGTATATTACTCATGGAGTCTTGTATTCAAAAGCTTTACTATATCTATCAAGCAGGAAACTGGTTTTCTGTGAAGATCCTGTTTATTTTCTGTGTTACATTTTAATGATCAACAAGTCACTCCACATTGCACATAATTTCTGTACTCCCTAGCTCTGATGCATGCCTTGGTGTTTGGCAATGTGACTGCCATAATTCAGAGGATGTACTCCAGATGGTCACTTTATCACACAAGAACCAAGGATCTGAAGGACTTTATACGGGTCCATCACCTGCCACAGCAGCTAAAGCAAAGGATGCTTGAATATTTCCAAACCACGTGGTCTGTCAATAATGGAATTGATTCCAATGAGGTAACCAAAAGAGGGAGGTGGTGTGTTTGATGGTTTTGATTATGGACCTAAAGTCAGGAAGGGGGGCTAATTTTCCATTTGTGATGCTATGTTTTATGTGAAGTTACATATAAAAAAGAACATGTCTAAAAATAAAGCTGGGTTATCCCAGGAAGAGGGTATGCTATTGAAAAATCTGGTTTAGAACATCATATCATACATTAAAAATGCAAAGTCCTCCATAATTCTGAAATGCTGAAGAGGCATTAATCAGAAACCTTTTGGATGATGCCAGCAGAAACACCCCAGTCAGTGAGCAGTTTTGCCTTTCACCAAACAAAAAATTTACTGGCTTTTTTAGGTGTTTTTTAGAGGAGGGACTTCTTTACTGCCCTTTCCTCCCTCCTTCATTTTCTTTTATTCTTTGCAATACTGTAAACAAGTGGTTTGGTCTGAATTTTTATGTTATTCATTTCCCTATATTTTTAAATATCGCAGAATGTAACATGAGAGTGAAATCAAAAGACAGATTTCTGGTCATGTCTTTGCTTGCTTGTTTTAAATGAATTATCCAGATTATATATTGCTATACTCCGGGAGGAATAATGACCTCTCTGCTGGAGTGTTATTTGAATGAACCATTCCCTTCAGAGTTCTTGTTATATATGTCATCATAAAACTCAGAGGCCTCTAAAGATAATGTGGAAATAAGCAGAAACATTTGGGTTTGAGAACATTATTTTCCTGATAAATTCTTTTTTTAGTGTTGCACAGCACAAAGAATGGGATTTTCAACAGCATCCTGGCAACAGAAGGAGCCTAGTAAAATTTACAAAGGTACAAAAACCACTTAGATGTCAAAGCTTTCCTAGATTTGGTTAAGGATCACCTTCAGCTTCTGTATCTTTAGTCGCACTGAAAGTGAGTGACTGCTATATTACAACAGCAGCCTCTGGAGAGACCATCAATATTTCATGATTTGCCTCCCATCCACAAACAGCCTTGTCTAAGCCCACTTGGTCAAGTGTTGGCTGATTGCATTGCTCAGGTGCCAGATCCCTTCAAACTACAGAGAAAACTATGCTTGTGGGTTTGCAGCTTGCATGGTCCAGAGCTCTGCCCGACAGACACTTGAAACCACTTAAACATTTTTTTAAAAGCTCCACCTGAAATTTTTGATGATTTGAGCAGTTATATGTCATTCTCAGAAGACTGTCTCTGAGCAGAAAGATGTTTCTCTCAATTTTGCCATCCTGCAGCAGATCTTCTGTAAAACATATATAGATATCATTAAGTGTTGGCCAGGCTACATTGGGAATTTGCCTAAAATTAAGACCAAGGAAAAATAGGAAGACCTTATGGTCTTTTAGTTTCTATAGGTTCTTCCACTGAACATGCACCTTGTCTCCATTCCTTTCCCAACTCTCCTTCAGTGTCCAATTGCATCATTAAAAAAAAAAAAGAACAAAAAACCCACTAAAAAACCCTTACAGGTTTACTATGTAGAGGTTTTTTGAGTTATCCCTCTTCCAGTGGTTTTACCATAGAAGAAGCAAGATAGCCTATTGATGAATTTTATACAAGCATTTTAAAGAAAATCTAAACTAAGTTCATTTTTGCCTTGTTTTCAGTGTATATGCGGCTGTATACAGTGGTATATACCTGAACAGCCTACTGTGTTCTAACAGCTGAGAAGAACTTGGACAAGGTTAAATTGTGCATTAGGGGGAATTCCTACACACAGTGGTGTTGACTTTTTTTCTTGTTTTTGTATAAAGGCATATTTTTATTCATGTTTTTCCTGAATTTATCAGTCTTTATCAGCAAAAAGATTTATTAAGACATAGCACAAATGTCTTATCAAGGGGATAAGAAAAATCAAAGGGAAATCTTTGCATCAGTACGACATGTGCAACACTACTAAATCAAATCGCTTCTGCAAACGAGGAAACAAATTATTTTACACTTTTTTCTTTTTTTTGCCCCTTTTTCTCTTTTTTGGACAGCTTTTAAAAGACTTCCCGGACGAGCTGCGTTCAGACATCACCATGCACTTGAACAAGGAGATTTTGCAGCTCTCCCTTTTTGAGTGTGCCAGCCGTGGTTGCCTCAGGTCTCTGTCTCTGCATATCAAAACCTCCTTCTGTGCTCCTGGGGAATACCTCCTCCGGCAGGGAGATGCCCTGCAAGCGATCTACTTTGTGTGCTCAGGTTCCATGGAAGTCCTGAAGGACAGCACGGTGCTGGCAATTCTCGGTATGCTCATAATCATAGCTTCAAAGACAAAGAATGGTCCTTCAGTGTAGGAGGACCTTCACTACTAACTGATGGCTTAGCGTGTCCTAGTAGTCTGATGAGAAAGAATTCATTTGATTTTAATCTGCTATTCATATCTATGGACAACCCTAATGTTTTTATTTTAAACTTACTTATTTTTTGCCCTAAGGAGCTTTCAATTGCTAGAGTGTTAGCTGTGCAATATTTCACTTGTATCCTGATTTTCTTATACTTATTCTCTCTCCTTTGCATGTAAGGAGGTACTTGCTAGGTTTTGATACTTTTGCTGCTTTGATAATTTGCTGCTTTCAACTAAATTTGCTGATAGTATTGACACCTCAGAGGACATTGGTTATTAGTTCCTAAATCTTTCATGAAAATTAGTGGCCAGGCAGTGCTCCCACTAATGCTCCCGAATGAAAGTAAGTAATGTGAGCCTACTCTCATTCTTTGATGAATGCATATGAACACCTCTTGCAGGACAGCTATGAGTTACTTCTTCAAGCTAATTGATGCTGCCAGCAGTCAACTGAGTATATTAGAAAAAAGAAAGGCCAGAGGTTCTGTTCTAATAAATTTTGCTTAGTTGTTGTTTGCTAGATGACTGCTTTGACTTATCTAGGGTTAAGCATCTCTATCTGTAAATTTCAGTGATTGGCCTCAATCTAATGCCTACTAAAGAGATTCCTTTTATCTTCAGCTAAAGGATGATTAGACTTTTCTGAGTTAATGTTCATAAAGTGTTTTGATAAAGTAAAATATAAAATTTCACTCTAAATGTAAAGCATTATTTTATTATGCTTTTAATACCTCTTTAGATTTAAACATATTCTTCTTTCTAATAACTTTTAATATTTTTATAAAGCAGAGTTAAAAAGAACATTTCCTTTTTTGCTTTCCTTCCTGTTTTGTGGGATTGCACTAGACTGTTGATAATGCAAGCTTCTGGTCTTCTGTAATTGAATTTCCTTTATTTTACTAGCATGCATTTGATTGGTCTTTTTTTAGAATACAAATGTGATACATGTCCTATTTGTTTCATAACTCTTTACTTCCATTAGATTGACAGTCCACATCACTCCATCACTCATTTGTAATTAGGAAGTTTTAGAATGCCTCAATTTTATTGGATCACATAGATCAAAGCTATAAAATATGGCTTAGAAAAAACATAAGCTTAAATATAGCAAAAGGTCAAGAGCTGCGCCCATTGGAACTATGATTTCATTAATGATTCAATTTTCAGGCACTTCTGAAAATGTTAATGAAAGCATCATTGTGTAATGGTGACAATGAAAACAATAAGAAAGAGATTAGTGGATTTCTGAGAGAAGTTAATTAAATCATAATGCAAAAACGTAAACATAATACAATGAAATAATATTTCATTACAGTGAATGGGAGCTTCATCATTTAAACCTAATTAACACCAGCAGAAGGTGAATGCATCAAACCTGTAGGTCCCTATGAGAAACTGTGTTACTTATGTGATGTAAATCCAAGAGAGCAGGTTTTTTCACTGCCAATGCTGGGTTACTTACAGTTCCCAGACCACTATTTTATAATTCTGTGGATTAGTTTTTGTTTGCTGAACCCTTCTTACTAACAAGCAATACAGCAACAATACAATGAAATGCTCTGATTAAATACAGCTGTTTGGTTCCTCTTGAGTCTATATTAGACTGATATCTAATAATGACAGTTAGGATATTTTTTATAGGAAAATATTTTTTAATATAACAGTTATGTACTGTTTGAGCATACATCTTAGATTTGTTAAAAAATATTAGCCATAAGTGATTTAAAAGATATCCATAAAGAGAAGAAATTTATAACTGTGGCTGCATGTCCCAGATACATTAACAAACAGATGTGTCTGCATAAACATTTATAAATAAGTTTGTTCTCCAATGAAAAAGAAAGAAAGAAAGAGCTACTAAGAATAACTTACATGATTCTGTTTATGTAACAAATGTTGATATTCAAGGTACAATCATTTCACTGCTGCAGTAATTCTATATGAAACTTCAGCTTACTACCTACAGCCTTTGCTACAGGATTTTCATTTGAAAAGAAACATACATTAGCATCACCAGATCAATTGTAGTGTCTTTCAGGATTACATTATTTCATCAAACACTGTAACTACAATCAAATACAACTCTAACATTTTTTCCAACTTATTTATGCATTATTGATACTGATACTGTTTGTATGCCTAAAAAGTTTCTAATTAAGATGTTTAAAGATCAGTTTTGGTATATTGGAAATATTTTTTCCCTTCTCCATATTTACACAGCCAGCAATATATTAACATTGCCAGCCCTCTGCTTAATATAATCAAAGAAATCTAAATAATTTTTGATATTTACAGTAAAAAGTAAAAGTCAATTATTGCTTAGCTTTACACTATATTTGGTTATGTGAGCACTACATCATGTGATGAGCAATGACAAATGTTATTGTCATCTATCAGTTTTACCTTTCCCAGATTGACCTAAGCTAGTACTACTTCTCGTTTATACTAATTGCAATTTTTAAAAGACCCCAAAGTAGCATTAATGTACGTATATTCCTAGCATAAAAGAAAATCCATCCCTACACTCGGTTTATGATAAACACTTTTGAGAAAGTTGTACAAGCTCCATGTAAAGAGAAAAAATTACCAGTAGTATTTTAAAGTATAAAATTATTTTATTTAACCAGCTTCAGGGATGGTTGGCTGCTTAGCTTAACTTACTCTTCAAGTACACCATTTCCTGTGTAATATCCAGTTGGAATCACATGCTGGGCGGATTTTCAGATTTTACAGTCTTCACCTATTAATCACAGAATAATGTGAGATTGGAAGGGACCTCTGGAAGGCACCCAACCTAAACGTGTTAAAAGTGGGGCCAGATTAGCTCAGCTTGCTCAGGGCAATGTCCAGGCAAGTTTTGAACATCTCCAAGGATGATGATTCCACAGCCTCTCTGGGCAGCCTGTCCCACTGTTTGACTGGCCTCATGGTGACTTTCACTTCCTGATTTCTAATCACAATTTCTTTTGTTACAACTTGTGCCCAGTACATCTTTTCACACTGTGTACCCTGAAGAGGAGTTTAGCTTTGTCTTCTCTACACTTTTCCATTAGGCTGTTGAAGACAGCAATAATGCCTTTTCCTCTTAAGGCAGAACAATACCCAGTTTTTTCAGCCTCTCCTTGTACATTATGTTCTCCAGTCCCTGATCATCTTGGTGGCCTCTTCTGGACTCACTCTCCTATGTCAATATTCTGTCTTGTACTGGTAAGCCCAAAACTGGACATGTACTCCAGATGTGGTCTGACAAGTGGTATATAGAGGGGAAGAGTCACTTCCTGGGACTTGCTGGCTGCACTCTTGCTAATGCTGCCCAGGATGTTCTTGGCCTTCTTTGCTGCAAGGGCACATTGTTGGTTCATGTTCAGCTTGTTGTCCACAAGGATCCCTGGGTCCTTTCCTGCAGAGCTGCTTTCCAGCTGGTTGGTCCCCAGCCCATACTGCTGCAGGGAGGTTTTCCATCCTGGGTGCAGGACTTGGTATTTGTTTTTGTTGAACTTCATGAGGTTCCTATCAGCCCTTTTCTCATTCACTGAGGTTCCCCTGAATAGCAGCTTTGCCCTTCAGCATATCAACCACTCCCCCCAATTTGATATTGCCCATAAACTTGCCAAGAATGCACTCCATCACACTGTCCAATTCTTTAACAAAGGCAATCTGCGTTAACTTTTGAGGAAGACCTCTGGTTCAATGATTGCTCTTTGGACTTTATACCTCAGATCAGATGTTTATGGAAGCTTTTCATTATAAAATTTTTGTGCTTTTTAATATATGGTCAGTTATGGTTTTTAATACATCCATTATTCTAAGGCAGTCTTGCCCATAAATGACAACATAATGGCTTAAGAATTCATTCTTTTTTCTTGACAGAAGTGCCATTGAGCTACACATCTATTAATAGCCTATACAACTAAGATACATCATGAAGTGTAGCTATGCAGCCATAGCTATCATAGATTCAAATGTTTTGCAATCCAAATTCTAAGTAAAAGGGTCATTTGAATTGATGATCTATACTTAATCGTGTCATTGTTAAAATGCTATCTTAACACCTGTCTGTTCTAACAAAAAAAAACCAAGCTACAAACATAATGTTCATTTTTTGAAATACAAAATTGCACCTGCTATTAATTACCAGTATAAATCCTAACTTTATACATATTTACTTGATTGCTCCCTTAAATCAGGTAGTTACATGTCTGGAAATTAGTCTTTATACCTCCAATTAATTGCATATAAGATTGCACCTGCAAAAAAAAAAGGCAGCTTTTAGACAAAGATCCTTAAGAATGTCATTAATTAAACAATGTGGTAGTAACAATGGGATTTAAGATTTAGCAATTATGTTAAACAGATTTATGATTCAAAAAAGAAGTAAAGAATTCATGCTTTGAAGATTATTAATTTCATATTTTCTTTTAGGTAAAGGAGATTTAATTGGAGCAAACCTATCCATTAGGGATCAAGTTATTAAAACAAATGCAGATGTTAAAGCTCTAACGTACTGTGACCTCCAATGCATTATCCTCAAAGGTCTCTTTGAAGTGCTCGACCTTTACCCAGAGTATGCTCACAAGTTTGTTGAAGACATACAGCATGATCTCACATACAATCTAAGAGAAGGCCATGAAAGTGATGTAAGTATCTTTAAAGGTCTCTGCAGCTATTGTTACCTTTAAGATGTTTCTCATACTTCAGCCAGTTCTCATAATTTTGTCACAGTAAAGAAATAATACACAGATTACATTAAAAGGATGTTTGATAATTCAGTCATTACTCACATGAATTCTTTATCAGTTGATCAGATCATAAACAGCAAACATGTTCTCTGCTTCTAACTTTTCCAGAGAAAACACCATCTATGAGAGAACATTCTTCTTTAATATTTTGTCATTTTTTACTTATGTTTAAAAATAATTTATACTTTTGTAAACATGTGTCCAAATAAGGTATTTAACTATACCTTTTCTAGAAGCTCATGTGCCAGCCTAATGAACATTCATTTCATACATCACTGATTATCACTTCTTAGTTAAGAATGTCATCACACACATTCAAAATGAGAAACAGTTGTTTCTCATCACACTGCAACTAAAATGTGTTTTTCCATTTAAGTGAGCAATTTAGTGTGAAATAATAACAAGAAATTCCAGCCAAAGCACTGCTGAAAGAATTCAGTATAGACTTACCAAAGTACTTTCACCGATATTATGTAGCAAATATTTATATTCAGATTTTAATAGTGAAAAGATTTTATGACAGCTCTCCTTTTCTGACTTAACCATGTGAGCGTATGAACATAGTGATAGTCAAACTTTCAGTCTGGTATTTAACAGTTCAGGTATTTGCCTTTGTATTGTGCTTCTCCTTACAAACGGAGAGAAGTAACACTGAAAGTTTGTGGGGACATGATGGGGACATGTGGGGACATGACTGGGGACAAGGATACTATCAAGACAGGGGACGAATGTAATGCCAAGGAATCGTAAAGGGCTAAAAAGGTTATCTGTTTGGGCAGACACCACAAAGAGCTGCAGAGCTTAAAAACTCCACACCCTGCGTGGCTGTTATCCTCCACGTAGCATAGGCAGAAACTCAGTTATGAAGAGTGGCCTGTTGCTTGGCTGGTTTGTGAAGAAAAGTGTCAATGGATGCCCTGCATGCATGCCATTCCAGCACCACGTCTTCCCTGCTCATGCCCACTCACACGTGTTTCTGTGCAGAACATCGTGGTGAGTTCTGCACTGCAGTAGTCGCCCAGGGAGAGCGTTGCTGGCCTGGGGAACCTCTAGGCTGACAGAACTGCTCTAATGCATGCAAGAACAGTGGGACAAAGTCCTTCTTCAGCTCAAACACTCAATGAATGTGATATATAGGTTGATTTTTCTATGCAAGCTTCTCACTAGTATTTCCACAGCAATGCTCTTTAAATAATTGCAGTAGAAAGGCATAAACATATAAATGAAAACTGGTAGAGAGGAAAATAATCAGGGCATCTCATTCGTCTGTCTCTTGAAATGTCCCCAAACTTTCTGCTGCTGAAGACAGCAGCTGAGAGAGTACACATCTGTTCTGAGAGCTTCAAGATTAGTTTGTATAACCAACACATTTTCCTTGGGGAGGAATGCTTAATCTGAAAAGGAGTGTAACTCCATGTAAAGGTAGGGTTTGAAGCTGATTGCATTCTCCTCTTCAGTTTCGTCATGAACCCTGATGAACCCCCACAATGTATTGCTTCATGCTTTTCTGTATGCTGACAAATCTGGGGATCACCGTATCAGTTGCATACACATTCAGCTTTTATAAATCACAGACAACTCTTCCCAGTTAGGGTCGGCTGGGTGATGGACAGACTCTCTGCTGAGAGCAAGCCTACACCAGCCTTGAAGGTGACTGCGCAGACAGGAAAAGAACCTCCTCACACTCACTGTGGAAAATGGGATTTAAAGCAGTGCAGGACATATCAAAGGACCTTTTCTGCTTTAAAAAGGAAAACATTTGCAGAATTTGTGAATACACACTGTGTTTTCATGGTATAACCCATTATCTTAAAATTAAAATCTATATGTGCTTGTGACACCGGATGCTACACTGAGTAGCATCCGGTGTCACAAGCACACATAGAGAACCCAAGACAGCTCATCGTTGTGTCACTTTCTCCTACATCCTAGGATTAACTATGCCCTCCCACTAGTATTTCTCTTGAAGCAGAACTAACCTCGGTTATGTGCACCTCATTTCTGATCCAACCATTTTACTTATCAATAAGGATGAAGAGTAGGAATAAGGTGGCCAAAAATTGTACCACGACAAATGAGGGAAGATACCTATGGCAGTAGCAACTGTGCCTGGTCAACCACTTGCTTGCTCTGCTTCACCTAGAAAATACCATGTCTTCATGAACATAACTTGCATGCAGAAATTAGTTATCCGAGGGTTTACTCTCACAGAATAGTAAGAAGAAGGTTTTTGGAAGTACAATTTGTGGGTATGAAAATATGACCTTTTTTTTTTCTTTTTTTTTTAAATATAGCACTATTTCTTGGGAATGGTGCTATAAGAGAGTTTGGCAGCTGTGACATTGTATCTTACTCTTTCTCCCTAAGGGAGATTTTACTTTTGCATTGTGTCTATGACTTCTGCAGCTTTATGGAAATTTTGGGTTTGGAGAGCTTTTCCATAGTTAAACAGTAGATTGATTCATTTGAATAAGTCAGTTTCTTACTCTCTTTTTCCTTGGATGTTTTAAATGACTGCAAATTTGCAACTGAATGTGAATTTAATGCTTTTGAAAATGGATCAGTAACAGTATTTAGGGTCAGGTGAACTGAAGGGTGATATAGCATGAATTTCTCCCCTATGACTTGCCAAGTGCCTTTTAGTTTAGAGTCAGGTGAACTACAGATTGAAATAGCATTAGTTTCCCCACTATGACTTGCCAAGTGCCTTTCAGTCCTGACCTAAAACATTATTGCATTTTCAGCCACAGTCCACCAAAACTGCCTTAGGTTGTAGATTTCCTAACACTTTAAGCCAGCATTAAAAAGGTGAGGCTGCAGAAAGATGCAGTCCTGGTGATCCATTATCTCCTTCCTTGTGCTGTTTGAACTGTTCATTGCACACAAAATTGAATAAGAGATTTGAACTGAATTAAAAGTGGACCAAAAAGGGCCAGAAGTCATCAGGAGTTTCCTGATCCTGGAGTGTCAAAGTTGGATACTTAGCACTAGATCATGTAACTACCCTACCCACACAGAAATCTCTAGGAAAACATTTTTAATTTGTTTTCTTGGTTCATTTGCAAGTCTAAGAGTGTATATAATGATCTGCTCCATCTGCATTAAAATCCAAGTAAGGTGTAATGGTGGAAAAGGCTCCAGGACTTCCATAGCCATGTCACTTTTCAGTAAAACAAGGAGGAGCTGTAACCAGATTTCCCAGTAACAAGTAGAAACTGTAGCTGTCTGGTTATAGAAAGATTGAGAGTGTTGTTTAAGCAATCTTGGAAGAAAAGCTCAGGAGATTTTAACTACAGGAGCTGGCAATCGTGTAACTATTTCAGCCTCTAATGAGTAACAGATAGAGAAACAGAAAGACACAAAAACAGAGAGATAAGTGGTTCCTCACGATAGCTCTAAAACCAGCAATCATTAAGTGATTTATGATTATAACCATTAATGTGTGTGCAATCACACTGGTAGTGCTATTATGCCATCTTTTAATATATTTTTATCACAGCAAGATGCAAATTAGGAAAAAGTCTTTACGCTGATTATATGTATTCTGTCCTTTAATCTCTTTGCTGAATTTTGCTCGAGAAACTCGTAACTGTTTTTGTAAATGTACTAAATGATTTTAGGACAGTTAGGAAAGGTTAATCTCTTCGGTAGCTGGAGTTGCGACATGAAAACAGCCATTCAGGTGTTTCAACCAATTTTTCTAGGTCTGTGACTATGATGTCATAGTCATGAAATAGTTTGCTATTTTGACACCCCCCTCACCCCACCCATATAATTTTGCATTATATATTACAGGTTGCATATACAGTAGGCAGTGAGAGAGTCAGATATCTGTTTTGATAAAGATAAGCACTCATAAGAAGGTTCTTACAACATATAATACAATTATATGAAGGAAACTGGAAATGATTTTGCTATCCACCAGCCCTGGAAAACGTGCTATTTTATATATTTAGAGAGCAGTAGCAGATGTTCATAACTCTGAATAATCCTATGAGAAACTCAGAATAGGTAAACATTTGCACAATATCTTTGTGGGCTTGGTAACAGTTTATTGTTTCTGATTATTTCTTGTGTCTATGCAGAAGTGTCTACAGTGTAGACATCATCATTCATCAAAAAAAACCCCAAAGCCTGGTTATAGCCAGACTGATACAAAGAACAAGAGGCCTCCTTGACACCTATGCCATCCCTCAAGCTGTAATGAAGTCCCAAAGGAAGATAAGACCCATGCAGGCACAATCTTTGACTCACTAAAACACTATCAATATGTGTCATTTTCAAAAAGAAAAGATGACATTCCTGAAGATTCAAAAATCTGTCTTTGCAGACAGGACTTGTAATTAATAAGAATCTACTTTTGTTTGGTAGACTTAAAAGTAGTGTTCTGCCTCTTACAAGAGCTCCCCTTCCCCCTCCCCCGAAAGGAGAAGAAGCTACTCTCTTTAAAATGAAAATACTCAGTCTCTGAAGCAGGGGGAAGGACTGCTTCCTTCAGTGCATCCGCAGCGTAAATGAAACATAATGACAAAGATTGCACAAGAGAAGTGGTAGATTCTTCCTCCAGTTGGGAACATTGAGTCTTACTGCAGCTTAGCAGCCAGGTTCCATGATAATAAAATGAATAAATAGACAAATAAATTTTAAAATGCAACCAAGAAGCAATAAAAACAAAGAAATTTCCCCCCCCCCCAGAAAGGCATTGTCTGACAAAACGGGGCTTAATTCTTGTCCTTTGGAGAGGCTGGTGTTTAGAATTTATTAAATTTTAATGATTGAGTTGTGGGGGGTTTTAATATAATAAAGCTCAGGTTGCTATTAGCAATACCAAACAAATTACAAGGGATGCTCCTCATTTTCTACTGGGAAATCTGTCAACTGGCCAAACCAATTGTTCTTAAAGGTGAAAACAACTCTAAGCTCTGGAGCATACAACAGAGGGCACCGATTGGGCAGAAAAATGCCTGCAAATTCTAATCTAAAATATGCTGAGTTTTCTGGTTCATTCCAGCTAAGCATTAAACAAGTATTTTAAGAGCATATATGTAATTCCACCTTATTTCTTTTTAATTGGTTTATTTCTAGACTTTTATCTTTCTTTGTGCCAACTGGTGGTATAGCTCCTGTAGGCAGAAAAAAGGGTAGCAAAAAATATTTTGAATGCAAGCACAAAATACAGCTGAAAGTCTGCCTAGCCACTGTCTGTTTTTCAGCTAGTAGATTACATATTTGACATATATTCATTCTTGCCTCTTTAGTCATGCTTTTTCTAGATATTCTAATATAGGTCTGTTTAATTTATGAATGCTGGTTTCCAGTATAGTAATAACTCAGAAGGAATTCTATTTGCTACATATTTGATTATCTATTATGAATCAGCAATGGAAATAGCATAGCATTTCTGATTTTTTTAATGTGTCTTTATTGTCTGCATAATAAATAGTATTTTGCTTTAAAGAAAAAAAAAATCCAAGTTATCCTATTTGCAGTTGTATTGATATTAAGGAAAAAATAACCTTTTTTTTTTTTTTTTTAAATAGTTGCTTTTGATTTTGGCAAGTGTTGTAAGATGAGAAAACCCGGTAGAAACTTCAGTCACATAATTGTTTATTGATGTGTTTAACTTTCAGAGCCAAAAAAATCCGATTTCTTGGGTATTACCTATGTGTTTATAATAAAACCTATGCATTGAAAAAATTAATTTCCAAACCAACTCTTACTACACTGCTACACTTAGTCATAATTCCTCCACCCCAGCTTAGATCATAGCTCATCCTGTACACTGCAGGACAATCACAGGTTGCAAAATATTTTTCATAATAAATAATTTCCAAAGAAGATTTCTCAAATAATCCCAACCACCTTTTTAATAAACAAGGCGGTTTTGCCATGTTACCCAGCAGCTGTGTAGAAAGAAGTGGCTTACCTTAGAAAACTTAAAAAGCCCTACTTTGACATTTAGAGTGGGGTTGGATAACTTTGAGGAAAACTTGTCATTTTTAAACAAACTTTCATGCAGTTAAGCACCCACCTTTGTCAATAGCTTATCTGGCAAAAGACCATGTACTATTACTGCAGGTGTAACTCACTGGTGTTTATTGTCTGTGGCACAGTAGGTATAAATTCTGCAAAACAGGAGACAAGTCAATGGCAATCTTTGTGTTTCTATACAAGCATTATTACAACAGGTGGAATAGAGAAGTAAATAAATCACCTAAAGCAACAGAAGCCTAATACTTTTTCTGCATGATTGTTCTGAAAACAAAACAAAACAAAACACCAAAATCCTTAGATCCTTAGATTCCTGTTTATTATCTTTCTTTTTAGTCCGTGTGCGCTTGACAGCCACACAGAACAAATTCCCGTTGTTCTATTAGAGATCCTAAGTTACTGATGGCTGTGCATCCACTGCTTTCTACCATATTTCCATTTCTCCTTTATACCTCTTCCGATGTGAGATGGAGTCTGCAAACTGCTCATCTTCTCAGGGATTATAGTATAGGAAGGTGCTCCTCATACTATCAAAACCTAAAATAATTTAAAAACTGTGAACGTATAATTAACGTTGAGACGTGACTCCTGATGTGTTCACTGGAGTAGGTCTCTTAACCTGCCTCTGTGCATGGACTACTCTGCAATCAGTGCTGCTGTGAAATATTGCTCAGTGCTCTTTCACATTTTACAAGCTACTCAGATTTTTTAGTTCATGCTTCTGGGACCACCTAGAATTTTTTTTTCCTTCTTCCCTCTCTCTCTTCCTCTCCATCTTCCCAAAATAAATTACCCTATTGCTGAACAAGGCAGCACTCATACAACTTCACTTACACAGCTGAACTTCTATATTTCTATGGAACAAGTAACAGGATTGTGCAGCTATAGAAGGGCATGACCATTGACAAAAAAACAGAGCAGTTCCTTCACCTGTTTTACACTTCCCTTCTGATTTTAAATGAATGAGAAGCAGTTTGGGAACAAGCTTTGTCATCTAGCTCTCTGCAAGATATTTCACAGGTCTCCTACCTGTATTCATGACACCAAGCATGTTTTGATGGATCTTTGGCTATTTAAGGTGGATGCTAGTTTCAGACAACCGCAATATCCGCCTCCCTGTGCAGTGTTACAGTCGGTCCTTCCTCCACTCCCTCAACCTGGCAATTACCTGCTTCACTCAGCATGGGAGGGGGGCTGACCTGGAGCTATAGTGCGAGAGAGGTTTCACTCCTTTTTGTTGTCTGCTAACTCATAAAGCTTGTTTACTTGCAGTCATTGGTGAGCATGATGTGTGGTGCCTCTGAGCCATCAGTTCACCCAGTACCCCTCAAGATAATCATCTTACTATCATGTTTCTAATATATCCTTCAATATGGTACACCACTGAGAGATAATGCAATGAGGAAACATGTAATTCAAAAAGGACAGACTGGTATGCCTTTTCTCTTGCAGGCTTGGTGGCCTTTTCATTTTCTTTCCTAATATCTTTACCTGAAGAATTTTTTTGCTGGTATGGTCCTGTCTCATTTCTGTAGCCTTCAGTCATTCTAATACTTTTGAAAATAACAACACACAGCCACTGATGCTGTCTGGTTTTGTCTCTCTAAAAGTTTATTCTTCTGATCTGCAGTCATTTTCCAGTTAGAAGATTCATCCCACAACTTATTGATGCAATTATGTCATCTTTTCCATTAATTAATTTTTTTTCATTAATTCTTGTGTTTTTACAAGTTTTTTTCCATTTTACACATAAAACAAATAAACGATTGGCTGTAAGGATGAATCCCACAAGATGTGGAAGAGACCAAAGGGGAGGAGAGGAAAATAACCCATTTAGTTTTGTCTGGGAATATATTACACATATGTGACCCATCCCATAATTCCTATCCCTGTGGTCACTCTTTTACTTTTGTGAATGGGTTAAGAGACAGTTGTTATGATCATTAGTTATACATTATTTATAACAACACTATTCAATGCATGTCTGTAATTAGGATTTTCACAATTGGACCTTAGCACTTTCTTGACAAATACAAACAATTTTCACTGTAACTAGAATTAAAATTTTTAAATAAGTGACAAAATTTTACTTCTAATTATAGCTTTTGAGTCATTTTGAGCACTCTCCATTCTCATTCATTTCACTTCCTGGGATTATTGCATTCTGCATCAAATTATAAAGCTTAACCAGAGGGTTACATGTCAAAAAAAAAAAAAAAAATCCAGGCTAGCAAAGCAGCTTATTGATGTTTTTAGACTGTGTTGTGAGGAGGGTATAAAACACTGTGTCAGACAGAATTTTAGCCAGGAAAAGCTCCTGGCTTTCAAAGAGTATTGCCTTGGAATCTAACCATATTTCTATCTTAATTCCACAGGGATGCTAGATGATAACTTTTTCCAGTATGCTTCACTGTGCCTTAGGAAACACGATAATGTAACTTTTACAGTATTAATACTGTAACGTCGTCTCTACATTGGAAAAAAATGGAAAATAAAATTAATCCTAATGTATCTTAAGCTTAAAATGGTATGAATTTAGAGGGTAGATTTTTTTTTTTCCGTAATTGCTTTTATTTTGCATTGATATATCAATGACCAGATAGTGGCCTTATATTTAGAAGCATTCTTCTAAACTGAATTCTTCTTACTGTAACCTATCCTATTATTATTCTGTGTAAAGTAAGACTAATTTATGAAGGAAATGGTAATACTTACCACAATTTCTTCTACAAGCACACCGGTTCTGAAGGCACAGACTACCTTGAGATGTAATGAGCATGTCAGATTGGCTTATATGGTAAAGTTCCTATATCACTTGCAGAGTCATTATAACCTCAAGATACATGCTGAAATGTGTGAAATTAAATATGATGTAGTCTTTGAGCAAACTGTCTATAATCAGTGCAACTTGTGTATCAAGTAGGCATTCTACATGGATACAAGTATCCACTCTCAATTTTACTGAGCTGGCAGCATTTTTAGTCCCAATTTTTTAAAGCGTCATAGAATAGTAGAATAGCTGAGGTTGGAAGGGATCTCTGAAGGTCATCTAGACCCACCCCTCTGTTCAAAGATATGAAAGCATGTAAAAATGAAAACCAAAAATCATTTATGTACAAATGCACTCTAAGATTTTACTGATACAAAACCAAATATATCTGCATATTTTTATTTTTAATCATCTATACCTTCACTCAGTAAAACCAGAGCTACAGAAGCTACCTACATAAGTGTAACTAGAGTTCTGCTGAAAATTTAATTCCTACCTAAGACATAGAGATGACTTCTTCAATGCTGTGATAAATAATAACATGACTGTACTAAAAAATATATACATACAGTATATACATATATACTGTATATACAGTACAGTACTGCATATATAGTAAGTATTCTGGGACAGGCTCCATTGATAATCACACTATGTTCATTCCTTCAGCAAAATTGGTATTAGATTTCTCTGACACTGGGTTTGGTTTTATATCATGATACTTTGAAAATTGAGGCAATTTTAGTCACTTATTGAGTGTCCATGTTGTCTTAGTTTCTAACCTATGCAGTACTTCTTGAATAACAAAGCTGCCAAGAGCTCCCAAAAGCTACATGCTCAGCTTTTCTGTATTATGCGTATATAGAAAACACAAATTGCATCTCAGGGGAAGGAAGTTATGATGGCTCTCTTACTTAACAAGGTTATATACTTAGACTTCTGTTGATATCTTCACATGCCAGGACATGACTTCTTGCCCTGAGGTGAAATCATGCGAATTGCTTTCACAGGTACTGTAAGTCTGCTGTCTTCCCCAAAGCTTTAACTCTGAATATGTCTAGAGGCCAGATGTGTGCTCAATTTTCCCTTTTTTTCCTTCTGGGAGAATTGACTAGAGGTTAATCTACTGATCAAGTTGCCACCCAGAAAGCAAAATATTCATTATTTAGAAGAAATGTTTCTGAGAAGGGAAAAAAAAAAACACCAAACAAAAAAAACCAACCCACCAAACAAAAAAAAACAACAAAAAACCAACAAAAACAGATTTAAAAATAAGGAAACAGATTATGCCTGTCCCTGCCTTCTTCTTTGTAAGGCTTACCCTCAAAGCTAGACAAAGCTGGACTTCCTTAAAAATTCTCTACAGATATGTTGCTGTCCTCAGTGAGCCACTTCTTAACATTCATCCCACTGATTTGGCCTCTGAGTGCTAGCAAAACAGCTAGGCAACATTGGGGATGCTTGGAAATAGGCAATTGGCAGGTAATAAAATTCTTTGAGAGAATATTTTTCAAGATCACTTCATTGTCTTCCTTTTTTCTTTTCAAGAGCCCCTCTGAAGTTAGATACACATATTTACATAAAAAGTAGTATGAAGTTTCATTTAAAGATAAAGCTAACAATACAAACTTAAAAGCAACTCTTCCACAGTATAAACAGCCTTGAGTTGAGGAGCCTGATTGATTGGATATCAAACCACAGGGCCAGTCCTGCAAATATTTACAAGCCTGTGTGAAATCTCAGAGTTGCAGAAAGTTAAGCATATACCTGAGTATTTTCAGGAAGAGGAAGAATTTTGAGTTTTATTGCTTTGCAAGTTGTTAGCATTCATGGTAATTTCTATTAATATTATGTAAATCTTTACATGACTGTAATCAAACTGTAGGAATATAAAAAGTATACCTTTTGTCTGCAGTAACCTACAAGATTTTCCAAAAATGCAACCTGCCAGAGCAATGTACAGTCAGTGCCAGGTCTATTGTCTATTTTAAAAATTGATCCTTTTGTCTTCTTTTGACCTTATTGACAGTTTCTTCCTTAATTTTTTTTTTTTTTAATTTTTATTGGCACAGGTCTGCTATGAAACATATAGTCCAGAGCAGTTTGGGACACCATTTTTTTCTCCTGTTTTGGGGTGGGGGAGAGGGAAGTAAGAATATAAAAGTAAAAATGACAAATTATACCAGTCACATTTACCATTTATTCGATTCTTGATTTGGAGCAAGTGACAGAGAGGATAGTTTTTGCTTCTGTGACATGATTTATCTTTTTAACACGAAATGCAATATATCCTGTATTGTTAATATAACAATCAAAGTATAATTAAAATTTTTGCTAATGAATGCAGTGAACTTAACATCCAGCTTTTAAAGAAATATATGAAAAGTAAACTTTTAATACTAAATATAAAAGCTCATGTGAGAAATTTGAATCCAAGAAAGAATTAATTTGCAAAAAAACTTATCCAAACCTAACCACAACCAGCCAGTTACTGAACACTTGTCCTAACTTCACAGGCTACAATAATTTATTCAAAAGATAGGAATGATGTAGGATAATGACTTAACAGAAGATTGCAGAGGTCATGGCAGTTCACAGTTATTTGTCACCTAGGATAAAATACAGGTGACAGGTCTGCTGTTCAACTTTTGCTGCTAATTCAATATACTCTATACTGTAAGTAGGATCAGAGAATGCTGAAAGCACCTGCTTTCACAAAACACGTTTTCTTTATCTCTCCATTAAGCAAGGAAAAGAGATAAGAATAAACCTGAGAAAATATAGGAACAAGCCAATGAATTATAGAAAGTCTTAAAAAGAAAAAAAAAAAGACAAAGAAGAAGGGGTAAATTGCTCAGTAAATGTAGACATAAAACAATTATATCTAACCTGAGAAACTCTTTGTGAGTGATTGACTCCTTTGTGATTTAAAGGGTTTGTGATAGTTCATTGAAAAAATTCCTGATTATGGAAAACTGAGGCCTGAACACGTGAGGCATTGAGCTTTTCAGCATTACAATAATCCCTTGTTATTATTTGTATCTTTTCCATTACCATACAGTAAATTTGCAAAGAATAGAATATATAGCATGTGTTCTTGGTTTTTTCCCCCACACTGCCAATGTTCCTAAATGGGTTTTTCCTGTTTCCAAATGCTAAGAACATTAAAATGCTAGTTTGATTTCAAATCCTTTCCTGAAAGTGTATTTTATCCTTCTGACTCCTCAGCTACAAAGAATTATTCATATATTTTAGGACCCAAGAGTTACAAGCAAATCAGCGAAATTATGTTTCTATTTTTGTTCCTACTTCTCATGAAGGCAACAGGAATCAGGCCAGTAAAAGCTGATAACATTCTTTTGAGCCCAAAAATGCAAATTTATTTACCTGGACATTTAATGTATTAATCCCAAATTTAGCTGCATCTCTATATTTCTCTTTTTAGGGTTTTATAATTGGAATTAATCTTGAATTATTGTACAGCTAATTACCTGGTTTGGCTGCAGTTCCTGGTAGAGATTCTTCTGTTAAAGACTACTATATCTTGACCCTGGAAAAATCTTCAGATCACTGGCTTTCGACAGCAAATCACCAGTGTTTTCAGATGGGGAAATGTTCTTTTTGTGCTTATAATAAGCAATGATAAAGATTACTGAATTTTTAAGCTCCATATATTAATATATTAAACAATTACAAGGTTATAGATTTGAGATTACGTACCTGGAAGAATTCAATATGAGTCTGCTTTTGGTACATGATCTATTATTGTTTTATCTTGTGAAATTAGATTTAATAGCTGGTTTCACAAGACATAAAGAGACACCAGGGCTGAAATTAAAAATGGAATTAGACCCTTTGACAGTATTTCACACAACTCATGCTAACATCAGTCTTTTTGTTTTTTTCCCTAACACATAGCAGGGGAAATACCCATTTTTTTCTTGCAGCAGCCTTTTGATCCTTTAAGAGTTGTACTTCATTTTAAAAGACTAGAATAGTAGCTATTTTGCATCCTCTTTTCTTTTTGTATAAGAAAAAAAGCATTTTATAGAAGGCAATACCAGTGTCTTGCCCTAAATAAAAGGTTTTAGCAGATCAGAAACTAGGACAGCACCTCATAATTATTTATTCTGGTACTACATTTTTACAGAGATAAAGCTATGTGCATGGTGAAGTCTTTAAATTTACTGCCCTTTGACTGGTTTTGTCCTTGTTCTTGTGTTTATCTTTCCTTTTTCTCTTTGAGAATGGTATTTTCACAGAGAGAGAAGAAGAGAGTTGCTGGAGGAGGTTTAAAAGCCAAACTCTTGAGAATTTTCTCTGGTCACAGATTAATTATAGTTTCTTTTACCAACTTTCAACTACCAAGCCATAAAGTCCAGGCCCCTCTTTTATGTGTGCAAGATATGGTGTTCAAAGTTACAAGCAATAAACATGGCTGCAGTGTGTTAATACAGAAGCAATTACAACACTCTCTACTGTGGTTTCTGTGYTATGGACAAAATAGTTTATAGGTCCAGAGTTTATCTAGAAGTATCACCACATGGGTTAAGAGGGTCAGTTTGGTGAAATGAAAGAAGAAAGTCTGATGAGTAGTTTCTCATGTCACCTGCTCCCTGTTCATACCTATTCTTCTTTTCAGCTACCCTTCCTCCCAAGGACGCTCCTTCCCCTCCCGCAAAAACCAACCTGCCTTCAAAAATCCCTTTACCTTTCTGTTGCTAAAGTCATACCTTACAAACAAGCAACAAAGTGCTGCCACTACCCCCATTTCCTCTGCAGCCAGTTTCTCCCTGCGGCAGTGAGGACCGATGGGTGGCCGTGGCTGCTGTGCTGATGGGCAGCGGAGCGAGTGGTCCTGGCAGCTGGGGAACAGTGCTCCCAACTGGTCATGGAGCTGAAAGCCCAGCCCAGCTGAAAGACTCCAGCAGAGCTGTGGGAAACGCCACCAAGATATCTAGGAGATGCCCACATAATGATTTCTTTGTCTCTGTTTTCAAGATGTACAATCAGGATTAGCACGTGTGCTTAGGGAAAAAAAAAAACAAAAGTGAGGAGAAATCTTCACCCACATTACAAATTACAAATGACAAGTCATTTCTAAAGCCTTCAGCAGGCAAATTCATACTTTCTAAGGTCTTTAACATTCATACTGCACCTGTGCCTAGAAGCCAAGTAAACGGATGCCCCAAAATTCTGGGCACTATTGTAAATTAATCTTCTTAAACATATGTGCAAAGTGGGCCATTAGTACTTCCTAATTCTGACTTCAATATTGCAGTACATTTCCAGTTTCCTGTTCTCCTGAATCTTGAAGGAGATGGTGTTTCTTAAACTGGCATAGATTACAGCGCAAGCTGGGAGAGTTCAGTATCTGAGATCTCATCCTCTGCTAATATCACCTAGTACTTTATCTAACTCRGGAAGAACACAGCAGTTATGTTATTTACATAGCCTAATTATTGCAGTTGTTCTGTTTGGCAGTTATTAGAGTGTTATTGCTAAATTTATTGATACACCTGCTACTGGCTTGGCTGTTGTGGAGTAGGATTTCTGCTTACACAAACTTAAATATTGTGTATTTGTATATTATACCACTACTAGTACCCTCAGTTTTATGAGCAACTACAAAASATTTTTCAGGTTAACCTGAAAGACTTGTGAAGAAGAAAAAAAAAGAAGAAAAAAAAAAAAAGAACACAATTATTTTTTCCAAATCTGTGCCTAAAATTTGTGTATTTAGGAGTTCTGAAGACTTTTATCAAACAAACTGGGAAGTCCCAACGACTTCCAGAAAAGCTGAACTGCTTCTACCTGAATTTGGAGAAAACTAAACTGATGCTACAAATTTAAAATTGATGGGCGTTAAGCACTTTTTGTCTTGTCATGTGGGTTTAGGAAAGCTGAAAATCACTTCTGAAAATTCTACCTGGCAGACTAAAATTTTCCTGCAAATACAGCATGTAGGCTGTCAGACTTGCCCGTGGTCAAGGTGTAGACATTCAAATAAACAACAGAATGTTCATAACAGATATTATTCAGAATTTATTAGATTTTATTAGAAGTAGTTACACATTAAACTTGCATGATTTTTTCTTCTTCCTTTTCTTTTGTTTTGCTTTCTGTTTAATCCAAGAAGGGAAAATGTCATGGCCCTGAATAGCTGTCAGGCACACATCTCCCTCAGGTTTATATTGGTCCTACTTGCTTCAGTCCTATCACTGCCTTTGAAAATTCCCCAAAGATGCTACAGTTAGTTAGATCATCTACATGTAATGACTAGGCTGTCACAGGAGCTAAAGGTACAAAAAGGTAGGGCCAAAGCAGAGCACTGTTCCTGCATGGGATTCCATCAAATMAGCACCAGACATACATTCACCCATCTACATTCATTCACAGGTTTGGAGCCTTGACCCAACTTTTTATTAAAGTAAAATGTTATTTTTGCAGGGACTATCTTTTTAATAAAAATAAAACATTTTTTTTTTCTCACAGCAACTGTTTCCAAGGAGTGTCCTTAGCTCAGTGCTATGTCACCATTTAATTTAATACAGCTGTTTTATCATRAGATTTTTTTATTGTATCAACATAAATGTTTTGGTTTAGATGTTTGTATGCTCTTGGAAGCCAATACTGTGCAGATGCACATATTTGCTACTTTTTTGTTTTGTTTTTTTCAGGTAATATCAAAATTATCAAACAAGTCTACGCTATCTCAGGTATGTTAGTCACATTTTAAATATGCCAAGCTTGACTTTGAAACATGCACGCAGTTATGGCCAGAGCAAAGCTGGAAAAACTCCAACTGATTTCCGTGGTTTCAGAATGAGACTTTCAATAGCATCCTGCAGATAGTTCTGCCACTGTCCATTTTATGAGTAACAGCTTATGATCTTTTCTTCCAGGTGCTAGATTTGGATATCCTACTACAGCACCTGCATTTTAAATACMTGGTTACCCAAGCCAAAGTTTTGAATACGGGTAACGCTTATTCTCTGTAGAGTATAGGCTGCATCAGTGCCAGGTCTTGTACAATYTGATCATCATGACAGCCTTCAGATGACTATTATGGCTGACAACAAGGCTATTATATTTTATATAAACACGTCTTTTGCCACTGTTTTAAATTCTTACCTTTTCATACATCTCAGATGGAAAGGACCCAGTTCACTAAATCTGTCRTCGTATTCTAAGAGAAAAGCATTCACTCAATGGAAGCGTACTGTAGCACACAGCAAAATTAAACCCATGCTGCAAAACATTTAGACAGATACTAATAGGGGCTTAGTACACTTGGATAAATTCCCCAAATCTGCATTTTCACCCAGCCAATCTTACTTGGCCTGAATATCGGAAATTTGACTATACAAGCTCATCTGAGCTTTTCTATCTAAAGTTAACAGTGCCTTAATCAAGCTTGATTAAGAGAAGTAGCCTGAAAAAAAAAGAATAACAACCTTTTCTGAATCCATGAAGTTGCATTTGGCTGTACTCTTCACTGAGATGTGTGGAGTTTGTTAATTTGACCTGGAACCTGATTCTGCCTTAGTCCATTCACCTACTACCAATAAATACAGTAAGTTGTACCATGGAAATAAATAGAACTATTTTTGAGTTAYGGCCTGATCCTGACATGAGCTCCATCTTGGCATATCTCAGCGCTCATGACCAGTGTATTTTGTTACCATAAAACAATAACAAACAATACATTGCTCTCTTACACTGTGCTTTAMTTAGTACATAAAGTACAGAACCGAAGTCTACGTTGCCTCTAAATTTTCTTGGTTCCAAAATCGAGCATTCARATTGCATTTATTTTAAAAACAGATGTAGCTCTGCTTTTCAATGACTCGGTTCTGAAGTCGACACAGTCATACCACTGATGCATTAAYGGGACTTTGTATAAACTGAAAAATCTGCCTACTATCCCAGCAGCGGTTTCAGTTGCAACAACTAAGAAGGATACAGASGACATTAGGGCTTGAACTGAACTGGTGTAAATGCTATTTATACATTATAAATGGTTCCATCTGAAAATGCAGAATTATATGAATTACCAGCCTCAGTTCCTTCCCTTGGTCCACCAGGAGTCTGAGWGTGTAACATTCAAAAGAAATAATGCCTCAGTAAAGTGAGATTAATCTACTCAAGTGTACATATGGCACATGGCTTGTAAGAACTAGTCATGTAATCTTTCTTGGTAACAAAATATATTGCAGTGAGTTCACTGGCTATATTGCTAGTGACCTTTTTTAATTTGTATTTTTCTCATGTATGCACATATAGCCGTAGCTGAAGAGGGAAGTTACGGAAGAGTTCCAGAAGAGCTATCTCTAATGAGAAATGAAAGCTGTCCTAGATCTAGGTTTGTTCCAGGATGAACACCAGAAGAAACTGTGTTTCTGCAACACCAGGCTCTGAATTTTACGCTAGTATGTATTATCTGCTCTTTTAGACAGAGCTTAAGGGAAACGGAAATATAAAGAAGAGACTCCCTTCAATTGTGGAAGATGAAGATGAGTATGAGGAGGGAGAAGAAGAGAGCAGCACCCTTTCACCAATCCATACAAGAAGCACAAATTGTTCTCAGCAGAAGAAGACTGGAAGCAATAAAAGCCACCTAGGGAGAAACTTGAAGCAGTTGGCCTCAGGAACGGTGCCCTTTCATTCACCCATCCGTGCTTGCAGTTCAAACCCCTCAAGAACCAAACATGAAACAGAGCTTCATTACTACTCCAGAAGGAAGGAGAAAAACCTTAAGTTACACCTTTCAGCACTGACCACCAGTGGTCCACCTGACCTGAGCCCAAGGTAATAGTTATGAACAGTTATTTTCTTCTCTATCATGTAACTCCTCTTAAAAATATCATGATTGTAACTATAAAATATTTCCTTTTTTTTAATAGTTGATACTTTTGTTCATCCCACAGAGAAGGAAAAGTCCTCTTATTATAGGAACTATTACACGCTATGCAGAATGTTATGACTTTAGGAGTTTATTGCGAAATTAAGTATTTCTACCAGTAAAAAGGGAAAGTATTGAGCAATTACGAAAATTACTATTTGAATAGTCTGGCTTTATGGTATCATTTTGTCCATCTATAATAATATGCATTCCCACAATAGCACTGTGAAACATTCTGAGTCCATCAGAAAGACAGCAATTTAGAAAGCAAGTAGATGATAATACAGCATAGTTGTGCAAATACAAAAATTACTGGAGTAGAGAACTATAATGGAATTGCCTAGCAATTTTAGAAAATATTTAGAGGTTTTTTACATTAGAGAAAGGAAACCTGATAATGCAAGTTATGTAAAGAGTAAATACGGAGTTGAGAAAATCTGTTTTGCTGTGATTTTTGACATAAACAAGAGTCATATAATAGTTTACTGTGGTATTATTAGTGTATAATTTTAAATATTTTAATTCTTTACTTGTATGTTACTTGTAAGGTGATTTATGTATCTTATTTCTAAATTGCTGCAAAGTAATAATTAACTATTAACCAAGAGTTTTGGGATCAGTTCTTTACAGAAATCACAATCACTTTTTCACATACAAGGAGCTGCAGCAGCTGATCTTCCAGTTCAAGTTTTGGTTTCTATAATCTGAAGTATTTTATGTGTTCAAGAACTTCCTTTATTCACTAGAGGCAGAGTGGTAGTTTCAGCAACTTGCCATTGCAAACATGAAATAGCCACAGCTTGACCAATATTTGTTTAGCTCTGTCAAGGCACCTATCCCTAAGGATGCAATCATAAAAAGGACATGGAAGAGTATATAGAAATCTTTCCCTCTCATCATATATTTGATCAGTACAGTTACATTTCAAATAGGGGCAGGATACAAACTGATTTTAGTTTTGTCAACATAGGGGAAAATAATGTGTGGAAAACCAGCCTCTACACTAGCAAAATTGAAATGCATAGTGGATTTTTTCTCATTTCTTTCATAGATCTCATATGAATTTGGTTCAGGTCAGCTATGAGTAAAGGTCATTATCATTTGCATAACAAGTGGTAATTCAGGGAAAAGCTACCTTTCATATTTTCTGCTGAAATGTAATCTTGCTCATTATTGTTCTGAACATATGCAGCCAGATATTGGCACCCAAGGCTGCAAAAGCAAATGTGAAACAAGTATTGTTACGTATATTATTATTTCCTATTTCCATTCATAATTTTATAACTGCAGAATAATCCTGTTAATAGGCTGGAAAACTGGCCCAAGATGTATGTGTTTTTCAGACTTTGTTTTCCAGCCAAAACATTTTCATATTATTTCCCAAAATGAGTTTATATTATCAAAACATTTAAACTGACAAGTCAAAACCACTTTAAAAAGAGCCTTAAATGTTTCTTAGTAAGTATTAAAGAGAAAATAAGACCTTAATTAAGATCCTTGCTTTTGTTTGCTGTTGGACAGCGGCACAAGGGGAAGGGAAGACTCTGGTTGAAATGTCCAGTCAGTGCAGTTGTGAGGTGTATAACCACACCTTGTCAAGAGAATATACTTTGTCTGCTTAAGAAACTTGTTCTACTGTGGATGTTCCCTAGAGTAAGCCAACCAGAACTCTTCACTGGTGCTTCAGGTTCTTTCCTTGTACACCACAGTGAAGGCAATAAAGCACAGAGACTGGGTAAAATATTTAAATAGTTCTTGGCGCAAGGAATAGAAGCCAGCATCCTAACTTCTAGGATACAGTCATCGTCTTCCCAATCACTTTTGGGGTACTGCCTATGAAGTAGAAGAGCATCAAAAGGAAGAAAGTGTAAGTGATAATAAAGGCAGTCCTGGGAAGAGGCATTTATGCATTTGAATCTCCTCAGACCCACATGGACGAGTGCACTCTGGCCCTGATCGGTTGAATAGAAGAGGTCACGTTAATCTTTTCCAACGTTTGGCTTCTAGGAGTGGAGGTGTATGTCTTCAGGAGAAAATTCAGAGCTGTACAATAGCTAATTCAGAAAGGTGTGAAACTTACCAATTACTTTTGTCCCCTCATGTTTTCAACTCACTAGATTATGTTGCTCCACAGCCAGTTCCTTGTATATGAATAAGCATCTTGCCCATTACATATTTCCCACATAGAAGCCTGTCTTTTGGCTCTCCAGAACTAGCTATTTTTGCTAATATGGTTTCTTTTTAGTCTGAATCTTTAAACACTTTGAAGAATATAGCGTCTATAAATTCCAAGTCACGTCTGAGTAGGTTTTCCCCTGTGTGCTTTAAAGGCAGTTAAAATGTTAGCATTTTATAAAATTAGAAATCTCTACAAAAGGGATATTGGTGTTTAAAATTTGCTTTTTGAAGCAGTGAGGCCAGATGACATTAAATAGGTTTTATAGCAAATTTCAAACAAAGTAATCATTCAGGTTTTCAGCTGCAGATAACAGCATAGGCCAGAGCAGCTCAAGCACCACATTTGAGTCTCATCTCCTCCAGAGACTGGTTAAGATTAGAGTGAAGTCTAATAACATCCAGCTGGCATCACAACCACTTAGACATGACACAGAGCCCTAAACCCACATGAAGAGCCAAGAAGGACAAGAATATATGGTATGTGCACAGAGCTCTAAGTTACAGGGGTCTTTCAAGCCAAACACATCACAGATATCTCTGTGTTGTCTGTTCTTCCTTTCTCCAAACATTTCCAGTCAAGAGGTTTGCTTGAGAATACTGTTATTAGATGGAAAGACTAAATTCCATCATCACAAAGTTATCACCGTTGATTGAGAGGCCAAGAACTGTCTGCTTTAGCCCTTCCAGATTAGTATTTAACTCATCTGCCTACTGTAAGACAAATTCGGAATCTTGTGCCTGGACAAAACAAGAAATTGATGCTCCACGTCTGTCAATTGGCAGTTTTCTGAGTCACTTTCATTGACTTTAAAACAGTTCTCTTTATAGCACAATTTATTATAAATGAGAACAAAAAGCATTCATAATTATATATTTTTAATAATGTGTATTAATTCCTCCGATACCAGTTTCTGTTCWTCATATGCAGCACTTGATTATTGTATAAAATGCTTCATTTTTTTTTCTTTGGATTTCTCGACACTGAAATTGGAGGTCAACTGCAATACATGAGTAGAAATAACTAACAAAAATGCCTTTTCTAGTAGTTAGATCCAATACTGGTACTAATGTAACTGGGACATTGCAGGCTGGTCTACACATCTTCCTATACCCAATCTGCAAACAAGATTGCTCTGCCTGTCCTAGTCAGTTTTAACTGAATTTGAGAATAGCTATTTGCATGGCAACAACACTTTTGACTGTGGTTTACGTAGATGCTTTCATAAATATATTATGTACAGGCTTAGGCTCTGCCTAAGTAAGCCTAATATAAGAGCCTGACTGTTATGCGCAGGGAGATTTAAACTTCACAAAAGCATAGTGAAGCATCTTTCGTTTGTGTAGAGGAAAGAATGGCAACAGATCACTTCAGATATGAAAAGCAAACTATATTCAATACAGGTTTTGTTAGGGCTGAGAATATACTGCAGGAGTCATGAAAATCTTGAAACTTCAGTTAATTATGTTTGGCCTCACATTCCTTCCTCTAACAGTAGGTTTAATCTTTAGTGACTCACAAGAAGTTACAATGATATAATAGTTTTTACTTTTCTCTAAACTTAATGTTGTGAAAAGTTGTGAAAAATTTACCATTGCTTAAAAATGTGTCCTTTAGGAGTAATTTTGACAACATAATTATGAATGTGATGTTTATGAAACTGCTCCATCGCTCCGATTTTTCTCAACAGAATTGTTGATGGGATTGAAGATGGAAACCATAATGAGGAAAGCCAAACCTTTGACTTCAGTTCTGATCAGCTCAGGCAGCAATCCAGGTTATCTCCTACAATTGGAGGTGAGTTTTGCCTGGGAAAATCACTCTTCAGAGAAAACAGTTTTCATAACTGCTTTTTGTTCCCCTTTGTTTCTTTGATTCTCAGAAGTGGCATAAATGGATTTAACATATATCCGTACTTTCAGTACCATTTGAGTACCACAATGGGTACTGTAGAAAAATACAACAGGGTCCCGAAGGCCATTTGTTGTTTTCCTGCTAACAGACAGTCATGATAAAACAGCTTGCAGAGAGTACTGTATTTTCATGCACTATATTTTACCAGCAGTATTGTAGGATTAGCCAGGAGCCTCATGCTCCCAAACCTTTGGGCATGGAAGGTACTAAACACAAGGACAAAATCCAACATAAAAACATACTAATACCAAATGAAAAAAAAAAAAAAAATTCATAAAGAGTCTTATGCAAACTTGGCTCTCAAAGTGGAGGAGTATGGAAGTACCTAGATTTTTAGAAGTAAAAGAGTGAAAACCTTGAATAGCAAGAGGTTTTAGGAAGCCTTAAATGACCTACACTCTGAAAAGGTTGGTAAAATAGCACCACAGAGGAATAGAGCACGTCAACATAGGGAAAAAAAAACAAAACAAAAAAAAAANAAAACAAAAAAAAAAAAAAAAAAAAAAACCAAAAAAAAACCAAAACACCAAAGAAAGAGAGAGACAGAGGGGCAGACCAGTGGACTAATGCTGAAATGACACAACTAGTGCAGCTCAGGCTCTTTCCAACATCCCCTCTTTTACGAGTAAACAGTCCTCACATGGTTATGTACCTTTTGCATGGAGGCTATTAGGACACTTTTTGTTCCTCTTAAAGCCAAAAAGAAAAATAATAATAGAAGCTTAATTGTATCTCTGATTTTTAAAAACAGTTGACATGTCACACGGTTGGCACCAGGGTTGTCATCTTCAGTCCTTTCAGGTTCAGACTGGAGGGAGCAGTATGAACTTTATTCATCACACTTTTCTTACACATTATACACTGAACATTAAACACAAGATTTTATTTTCATTCAATTCAAGTGCAAACTAGGTTTAAATTTAAAGCGTTGGATTAGTGCAAGAATAGCATTGCTGTTTCCAAGTTGTTATACTTCTCTCATTTACAAGCATTTGAATTATTTTCAGAGGCCGAAATTGGTGCTGCTGTGCTTGTTATCAAAGCAGAAGAGACCAAACAGCAAATCAGCAGGCTTAATGATGAGGTAATGAGCTTTTGTGGGGGTTGGAGGATATTAACAATGATTCAAGGAATGCTGGAGAAAACTCAGAAAACTTGGGAATATGATAAAAGTGTGAAAAACAAGTTTGCAAAACTGGATGGGTGTGCTGGTTTTGGCTGGGATAGAGTTAATTTTCTTCACAGCAGCTAGTATGGGGCTATGTTTCCGATTTGTGCTGGAAACAGTGTTGATAACACAGGGATGTTTTTGTTATTTCTGAGCAGTGCTTACACAGAGTCAAGGCCTTTTCTGCTTCTCACTCCACCCTACCAGCGAGTAGGCTGGGGGTGCACAAGGAGTTGGGAAGGGGGTGCACAAGAAGTTGGGACAGCTGACCCCAACTGACCAAAGGGATATTCCGTACCATATGACGTTATGCTCAGCATATAAAGCTGGGGGAAGAAGAAGGAAGGGGGGCACGTTTGGAGTGATGGCATTTGTCTTCCCAAGTAACCGTTACGCGTGATGGAGCCCTGCTTTCCTGGAGATGGCTGAACACCTGCCTGCCGATGGGAAGTAGGGAATGAATTCCTTGTTTTGCTTCGCTTGTGTGCGCGGCTTTTGCTTTACCTATTAAACTGTCTTTATCCCAACCCACGAGTTTTCTCACTTTTACTCTTCTGATTCTCTCCCCCTTCCCAYCCAGGGGGAGTGAGCGAGGGGCTGTGTGGTTCTTAGTTGCCAGCTGGGGTTAAACCACAACAGTCCTTTTTGGCACCCAACGTGGGGCCTCCTCAGCATGCATCACCTCCTCCTGTGGGGATATTCCGAAATCTTTGCCTTCTGGCCAGTTCGTGATCATTTCGATCACGCCCAAGATTCCTGGGCGACTGGAGTTTCCTATCYGAGCCCATTGTGTGATCAGTGCAACCCACTTACTCCACATAGCATCGGTTGCATGATGTGTACAGGGGACCCTCCGTTTGAACATGCCGCCCAGCACCGGCAGTCGGGGTGCCAGGAGGAGCTGTGCTTCAGCACCAACCACTTCCGAAGCAGCTCGAATCCCTTCATAAGCTGCCAATATCTCTTTCTCAGTTGGATTATAGCAGGCCTCGGATCCTCTGTATCCCCGACTCCAAAATCCCAGGGGTCGACCTCGAGTCTCCCCTGGTGCTTTCTGCCAGAGGCTCCAGGTAGGGCCATTCTCCCTGGCTGCAGTGTAGAGCACATTTTTTACAACTTGTTCGGCCCAGACTGGCCCAAAGGCTACTGCATGAACTATCTCCCGTTTAATTTGTTCAAAGGCTTGTCGTTGCTCAGGGCCCCATTTGAAATCATTCTTCTTCTGGGTCACTTGATAGAGAGGGCTTACAATCAGGCTGTAATTTGGAATATGCATTCTCCAAAAGCCCACAACACCCAAAAAAGCTTGTGTTTCCTTTCTGCTAGTTGGTGGAGACATGGCTGTTATTTTGTTGATCACATCCATTGGGATCTGACGAYGTCCGTCTTGCCATTTTATTCCTAAAAACTGGATCTCCTGCGCAGGTCCCTTGACCTTATTTTGTTCTATGGCAAAACCAGCCTTCAGAAGGATTTGGACTATTTTCTTCCCTTTCTCAAAAACTTCTGCTGTGTTGCCCCGTATGATGATGTCATCAATGTATTGCAGGTGTTCCGGAGCTTCACCCTGTTCCAGTGCAGTCTGGATCAGTCCATAGCAAATGGTGGGGCAGTCAATTCCAGGTCTACTGGACGCCCCTCCAAGTGACAGCAAACAGTGGCCTGCACTCTGCCGCCAAAGGGATTGAGAAAAACGCATTAGCGATATCAATTGTGGCATACCACTTGGCTGCCTTTGACTCTAGTTCATATTGAAGTTCCAGCACATCCGACAGGGCAGCACTTGGCAGCGGCGTGACTTCATTCAGGCCACGATAATGGAGTTCCTACATTTAAGGCAGTTTGGGGCTTTTAACTCTTTGCCAGATTAATTTTCTACATGAAAGCTAAATAAAAGTTTGTGTCATGTGCTAGAGCTAAAAACAAAGTGAGTTTAGCATAGTTAGTGTATCTATTTTACTTAGGATTTATCCTGCTCTTTATGTGCTTCTATTTCTCTCTTTCCTCTCATCCTTTCCCCAAGCCCCTTCTTCCAACTTTTCTTGTTTTGGTGAATGCTATGCTTTTGGAGAATTTCCTTGGAAGAAATGCAAAGCCAGTCATGTTCAAATTCACATCAAACATTTCAAATCACTTTATCTGTGCCTATTTAGAATGAAACAGAAGTTCATCYATTCCTGCTCAAGCAATATGACCTGAGGAATGCAGGGCCAATATTGTTCAGTGGTGCTTTCTGTTCTTCCCTTCTAGTAACTTCAACCCTGTAATTGACTATCAATCCGACACTAAAGAGGAGATGTTCTCTGGCTAAACTGTTTCATATATCCAGCCACTGCAGCACTTTGGCTAACCAGATGAAAGCATCAGACTTTAACTTCACAGTTATACTGCAAGACTAAAATCTGTTCCCAGCATACTCTGTCTTTCAGTATGAAGAGATTAGAGACAATTTCTTATGATTCCACATGAGGAAACTTTTAAATAAGTCCAACCACCAGTTTCACTTCTTTTTTCCTGATCTCTTTGGTTACCAGAAATGTCAAGTTTTATTTTATTTTTCCTTCTATATTGTGTACACTTAATCTAGTTATTCTTTATTTCCATATATGAAGTATTGGGCTTGTAAATCTCTTTCATCCTGGGTCAGGTTGACTTGGTCAGATAACTTAAATGTCCTAAGCTAAGAGTGCATGCATGGTTAGTTAGTTACTATGAATGCATCACCTCATTTGCATGTCAAACTGTAGAGTTCAGACAAAAGTCTCATGCCCCATTGACTACAGTTTTTTATAAGGCTTGGTCAAAGAACTCAGAAATATCTCCAAGATGTTCATTGACAACACTRTTATGACAGAAAATTATACTTCTTATCTAATACTTTTGAAACAGACAAGTCATATTGATTCATCCCTTTTGACTTTGAAAAGGACTGGTATTTTTATAATATGAAGATGTATTACATGGTTATCCGCAAGAGGCAATTGGAAAATACATCATGGTGGCAGATGTGCTAAGGCAGGCATCTTGTGGATTAACCAAACATTTCAACTGCAACAGTTCTGGGCTTGTCATTGTTTTTCTAGTGAAAAGCAATAAATAAATCTTGGAGCAGAGGGCAGTATGTTAAACAAAACAAGAAAAAAAAAAACATGATGAAGGTCATTTCCCTCCAAGCACAATCTTCATTTTTCCCTGCTAACACTATCTGAACAAAATGTTACACAACTTGCTTGCTCACACTAACATAAAAAAGGAACTATGACCACATGCAGTAAAAAACTAAAGTTTCCACACAGGGAGACAGAATTCAAAATCCAGAGACAAACATGTCACTGTTCTGAATATGGTTCACTCTCTTATTTTACAATTGAGGAGTGGGGATCAGTCCATTTTTTCACATAGTATGCGAGCTGTGAGACTTCACTTGAAATAAGAGGCGCTTACCTCCCAAGACTTCTGCAGTCTCTCCTGGGATAGAGATGGATTTGAACCACTAATTCTTCATTAAACAAGTCAACCATCAGGTTGTCAGACAAAAAGAAGTCATCACCAGCAGGTCCTTCTCTTCTTTCCACAGGGGTGTGACAGAAGTGGGTTCATCTATAATCTCTCTGTTGAGCAGGTATTAGGGTTCCTGTAAGTAAGAGGAAGAGAATCTCTGGAGAGTTAAAAAGAGTACCACCAACTTCTGGAGTCTTGCTAGCTTGGTGTGTGAGACAGAATTTGTTTTCACACTGCATAACTGACTGGGGCCTGCACCAACATGGAGTGCTAAGTACTAAAACTGGAAGCCAAACAAGGTTTTGGTAGGTTCAGGCATCTTTTGGTAACACCTGAACTGATTTACATCTAGACTGGTTAGCAATAAAACAACATTAATAATTATGCAACCAGAAGATAAAAATAACACAATAATGTTGAAAAAAATTCTGAAAATAGTTGTTATTTACTGTTTAGTCACAGCAGAGAAAGATACCTTTCTCTGATTACAGAACCTCATAGAATTTACAGAAGATTATAGAGCTACATGAGGCTACAGGAATGATTATATAAAACCCTACACTCTGGAAAACACACCAGACTTAGTCTAGGAACCTAAGGGAACATTTATATTCAACTTTGCAGTATCTCTAAGATTAATTTACTCCATGCTGTATAGAGTACATTACATAGAGTACATCTACACTAGTGTAGACATGTTTAAGATGAAGATTGTTGTTGGTGCCTTGCAATACTTGGCAGGATTATTCTCTACTTTCCAAGCTCATGTTTTGTTTTCTGTTTAAGAAGTCCCCTAGGAAAGAAAACAGCATTTTGTATTCTGACCAAGAAAGAGTCTTAAACATAGAAACATTTATATACGTGAGAATTCTCAATTCAATGCGACAATGCATGGGCATATAACATGGACAAATATTGGACTGGGACATAAAAAAAAAGCATGTGGAGCAATTCTAAACTGGTGTAGATTTAGATTTCATAGGTAACATTCTGGGCTCAAATCCCAGAGACAGATGGGTATCCTCCAGGTCCTTCCATGGATCAAAATTTACATTGAAAAAACTGCATGACTATAAGGCTGCTTAATTGCATATTCTACGTGTATTCAAACATGCCCCATCTGGAGTTTCTGAATCGACAGTACTGACTTGGTATTTACCCAAATAAGCCTATGAGTAGCCTTGCTGGAATACACTAGCTGTTCCTTGGGGTTTTTGTTGTTACATTAAGTATTGAACAACACTTGTAGACCAGTGCTTTCATCATTCCATCACTCGATGATGACTATCAATGGAATATTATGACTGACGCTGCAGCAGACCGCTAGCAGTAGTTAAAATAGAGGCAGAGTTAGAAACGAACTTCTCTATTAAGACATGCAGCCTCCTCCTGAAAAAGAAAATATGAGAAAACAGGTCACAAGTAGCCAACAGCAGCAAACACTATCAATACATTTTCCAGTGGAGATCAGAAGTCAATCAACAAATGCAAAAATAACTGCTTTCATGAAAGGCAATTGTATTACAACAGTTCACTAGTTAGCTTAAAAACATTTCAACTGTTCATTGGGGGAACAAAGACATGCATCTTCCCATTCAGACATTCAACACAGTCTGTGGTTAGCAAAACAAAGCAAAGCAAAGCAAAAAAGAGTTACCCCAGAGATAAATCTACAAAACAACCTATACCCAGCTTAGATATCCAGTGAAGCTCTTGGCAGTATTTTAGCCGTATAACATTCACTACATAATCCAAAGGAAAGTTCATTTACCTAAGAACGGGACTAACAGAAGACAGAGCCTTGATTTCCCTTCTCAGAGTTTGTTATGTATTAACTTTAGGACTAATGGATGCACAGACTTCCTCTAAGGAGGGTGGGCTCCAAAGTCAGCACTRCCACTTTATTAGGCAATGTGAGAGAAACTTGAACATATCCCAGATTCCTATTGTATAGCTCCATGGTTTGGCTGCTCAGCCAGTTACCCAGCTTCTTCATTCCCTCACCTAACCTCACTTCTCATATACAGGATATACAGGACAGCTCATGCAGTGCATGCAGACAAACTCAGATTTCTTTGTTGTGTCCCCTGCTCTTCCCATATGCAACCCAGCTCCAGTGCAGCCTCCTTCAGCTTCAGAATTTGGGGGCTGATTTCGTACTTCACCACATGAGTAGATCCCACAATTACAGTACTAAAACAGTATAACGAACAGAGTACTCGCATTTCACCCATTCAACTGAAAAACAAACATGAGGAAATATGAATAGGGCCAGGTTTTGTACTAGAAGATTGCCTTCTGTTTAGCAGCATGTTGGAGCACTTAGTGGAAATTCAGCTATTTTTAATTTTAGGGTTTTTAAATGCAAGTGCTTAAAATATTCTAAGCATTTGGCACTTATTCAGAACAGAGAAAATGCATTCACAGGGATATTTCACTTTCATCTAACAAAAGGAACAATCCTAAATAAATAAGTTTATTTTCCAGATCACCTAAAGAAATTTTATAAATAGATTATTTTAAAACATATGTCACATCCAGCTGCCAAAAATCAATCTCATTCTCCTCTCAGGACAGGAAAAAAAAGCATTCTTTTTTTTAAGCAAAATATATTCCTTAATAATAAAAATGTATGCACGTGATGGAAACAGTCATTTTATAATCAGTGCCAACGAAGAAAATCTGGTAAAGCAAAGTTAATCAGGCCTTCAGTTTTACATAGGGGACGTACTGTTGAAGTTCAATTTACAGCTTGAGAACTCATATGAAGAACTCCCCTGACTTATAGTAATTAAAAACATGTTCTTTGTAACAAGTTCATAACTATATTATCACATGAAAGAAATTATTTTGCAGCAAGGCTATCCCAAATATTCGCTTTGGAAAACATCCTTCAATCAAGACAAATGTGGCAAAAAATGAACTAATGACATTTATTGATGGTGAAAACTAACTATGACTAATCTATCCATTTTGGATTTTAACTATGTAAATTTAGCATAAAAGTCAAGACATAAAACCTAGTATTATTTGTGTTAAGAAATAAAAGCTTTCTAAACCATAAACACCAAGTAAACACATTTTTTGTCTACTGAGATTTGTAAAAATATATTTTCCTTGTAGCATTGACATTGGTATTTCCAAAGAAGTCCTACCTTGTTGTTGTTTTGTGTCTCTCTCTACTCTTGTACTTTGATGATTGTAGRGTAGTCTTTCCAGCTATTTTTTGCTTTTGTTTAATGTTAGCTTAATAGCTGTTGGCAGATGAAGGTAACAAAAATGGCTGATGCTCTAAAGCTTAGGTTAATTTCTTTTTTAAGCAGGACATACGGCACATACAGGGCATAGGTCCTGTACGCTGTGGTGTCTCTCTTGCACTTTTTCTTGGTGGAAAGGCAGCTGAGACACAGAAATAAATCAAGAGAGGAAGCAATGCAGTGTAAAAACCAACTGGGCACCAAAAGCTGACTTCAGATTTGAATAAACAATATTACTACCATGACAGATGATGGTGATTATCCTCTCTAACAGGCATTTCAAAACCTTCCTGTACTGAAAAGATCTATTTTCCCAACATCTAAACGTAAATCTCTGTTGGTATGCAAGTTCACTGCTTTTTCTCTTATACCTAGAAGATATAAGAAAAAGCTGATTACCTTTCTCTTCCTAAAATCAATTTACACTGGAAACACACTGTTCCAGCAGATCTCAACACACCAAATTCATCTGTCTGTCTTTGCCCATCACATTTTCTAAAACTCTTCATTGGTAGCGTTTTCTTTTGGATTGTCTTTGGTTAGATCTTTTAAGTCGCTGACAAAGTACACAATCTCAAGCTGCACAAGCCTAAGTCATTCCTAGTGACGAAAACCATCCTGGGAGCATGATTAATGCATGCAAAATGTGATTCAGTGAAAATCCTCAGACATTTTTGTATTATTTCTTATATTCATGCCTCTGACATTTTCTTTTCAAATGTAATGTTTAACATTTATCTTTGTTGAATTTCATATTACTGATATTTAAAAGTGAACATGAATTCTATTTAGCCACTAAAAATAAACATTAAATAAAAACAGATCAGGATAGGCTGCTAAAAAGAATGGCTTGAAATGTCCTCCCAGGATGACAGCAAACCATTGATCATAAACCATTCCAATCATGTGTGAATCCAACTCATGGTGATTACATCTCGGTCACATTTTCTTAGTTGGTTTAGAAGAATGTCATGCGGACATCTGAGTAGTTTTCTGACAAGATATATATTACATCTACAGTTTCTTCTTATCGATTAAACCAGTTATTCAGTTAAAGAAGAGAATTAGATTGTTTTGCCATGGTTTATTCTTGAGAAATTTATGTTGTTCCATTTTAACTAATTAATTTACATTCTCTTTAACTAATTTAATCTTTTAACTAATTAATTTATGTTCTCTTTTAACTATTTCTTTAGGCACTTATAGAAATTGTTTGCTTAATATTTTGCCCAATATCATATATTACCACCTCAGGCTTTCATTCAACAGTACACATAAACAGCTTCTCTTCTCTCAGCCTCCTGGGATTTCCATGATCCTCCATTTGCTCTCAAAGTCTGTAGCTTTGGGAGTTTGATCAGAGTTTGTCCCTGATACTTTCTGAAGTCCTTGAAGCAGTAATTTCCAAATCTGGTTTTCTTATTGCCGCCATCATGCTGACACTGTCCTGATTCTATACCAACCTGAAGGCAGCATCCATATCCAACTACGAAGAGCCACAAATTATTATTAGAACTGCAGTTTGGGAACCCTTTCTCTAGACTGAATTTCACGGGGGGGGGGGGCCTGTTGACTTGAATACACTTAAATTATCTAGTCCTTTATACTTTCCTATTTTGTCCTTACTTGTTTAATAGCAATAGCAATAATCTTAGTGTCCTAATTTACCCAGACAGACTAGCTGCCCTAGAACTACCTGAGAGCTGGGTAGCTGGGTAGCAAATTTTCTTCTACTCCTGCATAGAATCATAGAATCATTTAGGTTGGAAAAGACCTTTAAGATCATCGAGTCCAACCATAAACCTAACACTGCCAAGTCCACCACTAAACCATGTCCCTAAGTGCCACATCTACACGTCTTCTAAAYACCTCCAGGGTATTAGTCAGGGATGCTGACTCAACCACTTCCCCGGGCAGCCTGTTCCAATGCTTAGCAACCCTTTCGGTGAAGAATTTTTTCCTAATACCCAATCTAAACCTCCCCTGGTGCAACTTGAGGCCATTTCCTCTTGTCCTATCGCTTGTTACTTGGGAGAAGAGACCAACATCCACCTCACTGCAACCTCCTTTCCAGTAGTTGTAGAGAGCGATAAGGTCTCCCCTCAGCCTCCTTTTCTCCAGGCTAAACAACCCCAGTTCCCTCAGCCGCTCCTTATTTTTTTTAACCTCTGTTTTGAAAGATATTCTTTCTTTACAACAGAGTCTGCTAAAAACGTACCACCGCATTGCTTTTGACCAGCCTGAGAAGCACCTCTTGCTAATTCAAGCTAAATCTGTATAAATCCCAGTTTCTATATCAGGAAACATTGCAGTATCTTTTTCAAGTCCTAGAAACTGTTAAGGTAGAATTTCAAGTATATTTGGGATCTCACAGATCATTTTAAAGCTGTCTGCCTAGCACAGCGGGAACCATTTGTACAACTAGCTGTATTGCCCAGCAATAATCACTGAACTCCTGAAAAGAGAATAGCCTTACCAGCATGCAAGGAATTAGTCCTTTCACTCAGGAGGAAACTGTACTGCTTTCAATTTCTGTTTCATAGACTTAAAATTTCTTTTGCGTTTAATCTCTGTTCTTTTGCACTTTCTGGAGCACTGTGAAATTGCTAACATTACTGATAAAATTGTTCCCTGTTACACCTGCTTATTTGCATCTGTTCAAGAATCTCTGCAGGGTGTAAAAAGGATAGCATAAACAGTATAGTATTGATAGTAACAGCAATAGTATACTATGTAAGTATATAAGTATAATAATATAGAGATAGATAGTAATTAATAGTAGTACAGATATTGGAGGTTTAAGCTGGTAAGACTAACAGTTTGTAAAATCCAGAAAAGGTTTTAAATGATCCAGAAAATTACCTATGTGCTTTGCCTGTGTGTCGAGCGGTATTGGTCCAAATAGATCTTACTAAATGGTGGTCAATTTCTAATGACGTTTGGCACAAAAACTTTGGATCTTAAACTACTACTGGAAACTGTTAAAGCATACATCAAAGGCTGGTTTATCAGCTCAGTTCCTATGACTGTGCGAGAGCAAGCTTATGAGAAGACAGCACTCTAAGAGCTAGCTGATATATCAAAAACAGTATCTGGGCACTGAAGCAAGTTGTCCTTCTTCCCCCTTTCTTCCCAAAGAAGTTTTTGGAGGTTTTGCAATGCCATCTCCCAGTTCCCAATGGAGAACTGTTCTTGCATGGCTGATTTGTCCACATATCTCACAGTGTGTTTCCTTACAGTCTTGACAGTACCAAGAACCTTCTCTGGCTGCTCTGACCCCACAGGAAGGCTGTTCACAAATCATTTTCCTAACATATTTTAATCCCTCACTTAACTGAAGTTCAAATGAGCTACCAGGCATTCAAAGCTTAATCTTAGCTGGCAGAAGGAGATCTCATGGTTATTTTCTATCTAGCATGACTTAATTAGGTAACAAGGCAGAAAGAAAGAGAGGTGGAGAGACAGAGAGATATCCTGTAATGCGCCACTCAAGAGCCTGCTCCCTTTAAGCATTTTCCCTCCAGGGGTAGTGTGATCATTACAAAACTATTAAACAATATGATGGGTTTGAACTCTCAGCTCAGAGAGAAACAAATAGATGTATAGGAGCTGTATTGGAGCTTCCTACTTTCCTTCTAACTCGGAATTTCTTTATAATTATTGTGCCTGTAGTAATGCAGTCAAACTCAGCCTGAAATGTCTTTTCAGCAGATTTCTTTGGAACTATCCTGTCAGAAAAACAAAAATTGTATTTCTATTTCTGATTACATGAAAATGGATCTGTGTAGGGCACCTAATTGGTGGTGTCTTTACTTTAGGGCGAAGAAAGGCCCCCTGAATTAGCCTTTTTTCTTTTTGACAGGTGGTTTATCCTTCTGAAGATAAATGTGCAGTCATGTCTTTTTTTCAACAGAGTATTTTCACTAGCATCAGTATGAGAAACTCTATTTTAACAGTAATGACAGTGGTTTGACCTAAAATAGATTGATTAGCTACCATGGAGACAAAGTTCGTTTCTACCTCTTGATAGGTTAATTTCTCTTTATTAAAAATAATTGACTGATTTTAACTTCCTACAAACTTTTCCTTAAGAAGGAAAAAGGAAAGACAAACACATTTGAAATGGTGGGTGGGTCACTTTTATGTTTGAGTTAGGCTTTTCGTTTCCCAAAATGTCCTAATGAATGCTCCCATTAATGTTCATATATCAATTTACTTTAAAACACAAATTCAGAACCTGTCAATCTGATCCCCACCCAAACCAGCAGTTTTTGGAAGATTAAAGACTTTATGTAATTCATGTAATTAATTGGATGTTATCAGTGRTTTCAGCATTAAAAAAAAAAGGTCTAATAGAAAATATTCTTCCTTTTGCACACACACCAGAGTAATCTATGCTATGGATTACTATCTCTCTCAGTGTTATATGCAATACCTTTCAAGCATAAACATAACTACATGGAAGCAAACTGTTTCACAGGCTTTTATATTGTTTAAATGTTTAGAGGTAGCAAGTGGTTTTTAGAGTTTCCAGTTTCTTTTCTTCTTCTTTGTTTTTGTTTTTAGTAGTAGTCCACCAGATTTTCATGTAACTACTACTTGCATCCAACAACTTCGGGTATGGGTTTCTTTTATTTTACTARGAAGACAGCAGTATATTTCACATGTGTATTTCTGAACAAGATTTCACAAGACTTCATTTTTATATCATTCATCAGTATAAAMTTGGTTAATACTTTTAATAACCATTAAAATACTTAATGATTGATCAAGAAGCTATTGATGTCATATTGCCACTGGAAATCATCTCAGTTCTGACCCTAAGGCCATTCTTTATATATAGAGTATCATTTAAAATCAGGTGAATTATGCCTACGGTGTTTCCATCATACATTTTTATTAAGTTGCTTTAATTATTTCAGTATGCCACAGGGAGTGTAACATGTAGCTGTGGTAAGGTRGATGGGTGGACTATTTCCCACACACATATTAGTAGAGTATATTTCTTTAAAGTAAAGACACTGTGCCACAGATCAAAGCTGATATTGTTAGAAGGAAAAAATGTATGTATGTGTGTATTTCAGGCATGACTGCATAAATAAATACTGTGATATTTTGCCCTGCCATAACAGGTGACAACTTTAACTCAAGAAGTCTCACAATTAAGTAAGGATATGAAGAACGTGATGCACCTTCTGGAGAACCTGCTTACATCCCAGAAGCCTCCAGGGTTCTGTGCTGTGCACGGCATATCTCGAAGTCCTACCCTGGAAAGCCTGCAGTCTCGAATGGCTTGGACTACACATCAACCTTGCACGCACATGCAAGCTGGGAACTTTACTTGCACCAAAGCACAACTTTGCCACGGCAACACGTTATGTGACATTTGGAATGCAGATCTGTCCTCYGTAGGCAGCAGTCCCCAAAGAACTGAACCCAACCTGCAAAATTCTATGGACAGTGAATTTTATTACACACCGGGCCTTCACAATTCCCCCTCCCAGTATCAGGTAATTCAGAAAGACAATTTGCAATTTTTAAGATGCACCTCTCCCCGTTCAGACGCTACCTTGACTCCTCTTCAGTCTATTTCAGCAACTCTTTCTTCTTCAGTATGCTCTTCATCAGAGACATCATTACACCTCGTGCTCCCCAGCAGATCTGAGGAAGGTAGCTTTAGCCAAGGAGCAATCAGCTCACTAAGCCTTGAGAACCTGCCGGGATCGTGGGACCTGGAAGGAACAGCCGGAGTAGTTTCTGCACAGACCCCAGATTTCCCAATAGACATTGTGACAAGCACAAGGGATGTTAAAGATAAAGACTACCAAGCCATAGACGCATAATGAGAAACAGTGAAGTGGTACTCRAAGCATGTTCCGCAGCTGCCAGTTTTAAATTTAGAGAGTACTGCATGACTGCTTTATTTGACCTTTTCTCTGGCGATCATGGAGACTTACAAACATGAAAATTCAGATTTATAGGAAGTAAGAAAAGGTATTACTGGTTCATACTATAGGAAAAAAAATTTCTAGATTCTAGAAGCATGTTGAAAAGCATTTTGTATACAGATATAACTTACTGGTCTGTCTGGCAGACTTTTGTGATAGTCCAAAGACCCTGAGGGTCAGAGCAGCTGGAAGTCTAGGACAAAAGAACTGTCATGGGTGGCTTTTGTTCATCGAAGCAAAGGTTCTCCCTGAGTGTCTGACTGTTGTTGCCAAACAATATCTATGGCACTGTTTGCTTCAGGTGATTGTGGGTCCTGCTGGTCTGTTTGTCAGTTCTGTGAAGGCAAAGGGACAATTATCGCTGCATGTCATCTAGACAATCAACCAAATAGAGCTGGTAGAGAGTGGTTAGTTGTTGCACGTTATTTGTCATGTAAATGAAACCTCTTAATTTGTCTAAAAATACTATTTTTATATACTTGGTATGAAACATGTACTTAAAAATTATTTAAAATATTTATAAGGAGAATAAGAATTTGTTTTCATTTTGGTAAGCGCTTGCAGTTTTAACAAGAAATGCACTACCATCATGTATTAGATCAAATACTATTTATTGTTAAGATACTATGTAGTTTACAAATGGACTCCCTTTTATGTGCATGCAATTTGCAATGAATGTATTCATGCTGGTGGAATACAAATAAATTAAGGTATTATTTTATTTAAAAAAATAAAACAGCTGGAATGTTGTATCCTATACTAAGTCAGCTATCACTACTTAAATGTGATTTGTTATACTGATAACTTTAAGTATCCTTGGTTTGTGTCTTAGTATTGCAGTATTATTGATAAGACCAAGTCAACATTTTACTACGCATCCCTGTTTTGGGATTTTATATCTGGACAAGAAAATTAAGAGGGATGAAAACCATTGAGTAAATTGAGGAATACTAAAGGAGAAAATTACAATGGTTTAATCAGAGACAAAGGAAAAAGTTTAAAATAGTTATTTATTTGATGATTTTTACTTACATACGTAAAAACTAGCTTTGACCTTTAGCCAAAAAGAAAAGAGACTATAGGTTTGCAAATTTTTTAATCCAGAATGTGATTTAATGCCCAAACAAAATCTGAAGTTTTTTTCAGTATTTAATGTATTAGGAACTTATATTGCTACAGTGCAACCAGAGCTACTTCTTTGCATTGGAATTTTTATTTATATATTTARAGATACACAGCATGCATTATATTTGCATGATCTTTAGCAAATTTTCTAAAAAAACATGTTTACAACCTAAAGTAAATGTTCTAAAAYAGAGAAGTAAATTAAGTTACATTTAATAATTAATGCAAACTGGTGATTGTTATCAAATTAAAATTTTTACAGAGCACAGATTTATGTTTAACTTCCTTAAGAGTTTTTTTCTGAAAACTTCAAAGACTAAGTTTATTGTTAACATTTGGATGTGTGCAGGAACACAAATCCCAGCTGATACTCTGTGCCTGACTTACATCCTTTCACATCCTTTTTCCCACTGGTACAAATTAAGGATAAAGTGTCATCTCTCATTTTGAGCTGCCTGAATTTTGCCAGTGTGTCTACACTTCAACATGAGCGTTTATATGTAGGATTTCTTATTTCCCCTCTATTCCAGTTTTTACTTAGTTTAAGGTTAAATAGGGAAGTGCTGATTAAATAAGGCATATCCCAGAAAATAAAAAAATGAATAACAAATACTAGCAAATACAGGTCTACGGTATTTCTGCAAACAGTCCTGGCTCATCTTTAGCAATCTGCCATTGTCCACCCTGCCGCAGTGCAGGGCAGGAGGACGGGGCTGGGGGAGGCTGCCTGCCCCCCGCACCCAGGGCAGGCGCGCGCTGGCAGAGCCCCACTTGCCAGAAGTCAGGAGCTGCGTAACATGGGCAGCGGGGACGAGGTCCCGGCAGAGCAGCCAGAAGCTCGGTGGTGATACAGCACTGCCTCGCCTCAGCAGCCGGCCAGCACGCTGTACAGCCATGCCCCTCTCCTGTCCTCATCATAAAGCGCAGATGCTGGTTGCTTGAGATGCATGGGCACAGGCAACACAGCTGTCCGCAAATCCTGATTCTTCACTGCCACCTTCTTCATGCCACAGAAGGCAACCTGTCCTCAAACTATTGCATTAATGAAAACACAGGCTAATCTAAGCTCACCGTATCCCAGCCATTGACTGAGGCTGCGCAAACATACTATTTGTTTACCATGCTTAGTTCCCAATATCATTCAATAATTTCCATTACATACATAAATTGGGAGCAGTGTTTGCTTTCTCATTTTATAAGCAATACATAAACCATTGGGTATATGCTTTAAAGTTTTGGCATTGTTTTTTCTTTTCCAGTATAAACACTGGTGTTGTGAGATTAAAACTGGATGTTTTGTTCGGGAGTTTTTGTGTTAGTTTTACATAAAAGTGTAGAAAGGTCAGTGGAAACAAAAAGCCACTCTGCATAAACAGCCACAGCTTTACTGTTGTGCATTTAATTCTTGAATAAAAAATGCACATGTGGTAATTGAGAAGAAATAGCACCAGGATATCTGTCCTAAGTAGTTCCTTGTTTCTGCAAGTGTCAAATATATCCTACACAAAGTTGGCAAACACTATGCCATTTGTATTGGCTACAGTTTCAAAGAACACACATAGCCATTACCTGGCTATGCAGAGAGACTGTAAGATGGGCATCACACAGATGAGCGTACTGCCTCCCAGGGGAAAGCTCCAGGGACTTAGGACAGGACATTCCAGGCCGAAACCAAGTAAGGAAAGAGGAAGGTCAGCAAAATAAAAATCTAGATTTGAAGGGTGGATCTATTTTAAACTCCCTGACACCATTATATTACAAAAGCCTCAGGAAAAGAAACCCCCAAGCAGCTTTTGCTGGAAAATATCTGGCAACCAATGCAACAAATCTCAGTTTTCAAGGCAAAATGACAATTCATAGGGACAAATGGGAAGGCACATGCATTTTGGAATGGAACAGTAATTTTGGAACAGGATTACCATGAACAGAATAGTTCTATACACAGCGTGGAGGATTTCTGGTTTTAAAACAACCACCACTGTAATACTCAAGTGTTACCCTCAAAAGGTGCTCATTATGAACATCAGTGCAAGCATCCCACACCCTAACAACCAGCAACCCAGCTCAGACAATTYACTGTATTCCTTTTGCACTAAGTTTTACGAAAATAAAAAATAGAATTCATTTTTGTCTAAGGATTGTTCTTCCCATCTAATTCTGCATCAATTTACTTCCTAAATTTGCTGCATTTTCATAGAATCATAGAATCATTAAGGTTGGAAAGGACCTCTAAGATCATCGAGTCCAACCGTCAACA
>JAYKAV010001078.1:0-16506 GCA_035582835.1 Phoebastria nigripes
GTGGAGTACTCTCACCTTTGTTTGAAGTCAGCATACAGGACTCTGCTGGGGAATCCTTTCCTGCAAATTCTGATCCCTTCCAGCACACCATTGCACCGCAGCTGATGCAGCACCAGCTCATGCTCCATGGCACCTAACAAACACCACCATTAGCGACTACTCCATTGTTTAATACTCAGGAGAATATCTTCTGTGGCTTGAGTTTTTCTCCTATTGGATCCCCTTACCAGGTGTTTTTGTTTCATTTGGGATGATGCATCGTACAAAATGGGGGTGAGTGCTGCGTAGATTTGTCATCAGCTTGTTTAAATTCTCCTGTGAGATTACAAGGTGAAGTTTAGATCAACAAATGAAAGATCTGCATCCCTGCAGTTGCATGTATTTCATCCATGGAAAGGAGTTAATAATTTGTCAGATTTAAATAAGATTGCAAAATTTTCATATTAATGTACAAAAGCTTATCCCTTCATCCATCTTTCGCTGTTGAACATCACTATTAAAAGGAAATATAATTTGGTTACTGTGTCATCATAATTTATTATTTACAAAAACTGGGATATAACTCATTTGATAGCCTGAGACTCATGGCTTTGGAAGTCATGAACAATTCCCTATGCTTGCCCTCCTGAATCAATATACTGGTTAGGCTTCTATGTGTGATAGTCTTAAAGCCAGCCTCTCTGTTTTTCAGAACTGCTCCATTACTTGTGAATCGTGCATGGTAGCAGTATTGAAAATATTCAAAAGTCCAAAATCTCTATTTGGCAAAACATTCTGAACTCTGTGCAATAGCTGAAAGAAATTGACCTATTTCAATGTCATATTTAGCTTAAAAAATAGAGGTGTATGAAAAAAGATCTGAATGACAACATCCTCAACCATTTGAAAGAGTTTTCATTTTGATATACTAATAAGAGAATAGCATTCCATGTTGAAAAAGAGAAGAAACTAGTCCGTCATTTAAATGGAAAGAAAATTTACCTATAGTACATAATATTCTTCATCCTCTTGCTATAGGACTTCAAGAGTTATAATAACACTTTTCACATTTTAAATTCCCTTTCTTCAGGCAAAAAGAGACCAAGTGAGGAAAGCAGTACATACCCGGAAAAGAGCTGAGACAGTCTGGAAAGAAGAACCCTTCTTCTTGCCACCCTTCTTGCCACCACCCTCTGTAAATGAAAGAAGGGGAAAACAATATTTAAAATACTGATGTTGAACATTGAACTACAGAACAGAAAACAATTTTTAAACATTTAGATTTTCATCGTTGATTTCCTGTCAACATTTTCCCACATTGAAAATACAGTTTTCACAGAGCTGACCTGCATCTGCTCCACCATAGTTGGCAAAGAGTAAGGCCAGTGTCTTCAGAGATGATTTCTGGTACAACCCAATGACAGTTTCATTCAAGGGGTCCTTGTTCTTCTCAAGCCAGCCAGTGATGTTGTAGTCCACTGTACCAGCATAGTGTATCAGGGAGAAGTGGGCCTCAGCCTTGCCTTTGGTAGGCTTGGGCTTCTGGAAGTTACTGGACTTGCCCAGATGTTGGTCGTAGAGCTTGTTCTTGAAAGAGGTGTCAGTTGCCTTGGGGAACATGCACTCCTCTTCCAGGATGGAGAAGATGCCCATGGGCTGGAAGACATTACAACAGACAGGAGGGAGAAACAGATTCCTTGGTTGGAAAGAGGCTAGTGTTAGGACAGAAACAAATCAGAAGATAAGGTTGCTTCTGTTCTTTTCTGGACAATATGTCACAGAAAATTAACTGAGGTTCATCATTTTTCATCCTTGGTGTTTCACCTTTACTTGTGGAACTACTTTTAACCGTTGCTGGCAACATTACAAATTACAGAAATACAGAGCACTTTAATATAAAAGTTATCATTTTAATCCAGACATAAACAAATTCTTTATGTATCCCTCAATAACTAGAGACTTCCAACAGTAATGCACCTGAACAGGAAGGATACCTTCTCAATCAGCTCGATGCAGGCAGCCAGGTCCATCCCAAAGTCAATGAATGTCCATTCAATTCCTTCCTTCTTGTACTCCTCCTGCTCCAGCACGAACATGTGGTGGTTGAAGAACTGTTGCAGTTTCTCATTGGTGAAGTTGATGCACAGCTGCTCAAAGCTGTTGAACTGCCAAATGTAAAAAAAAATGCATCATTTTCAATGTTCTGCCATCACCACAAGGCTTTTCCCTGTGAAGTTCTGGTCCTTCATGTGTCTCTTCAGACAAATACAAGGCCCCTTCCCTACATGTTCTCCCAGAAATCCTTCAGTGGGACGGTACTTGCATTCTGAAGAGAGAAAAGACTTCTAATTCATTGTAATGTAGAGATATTTTTTTTGTTGGTTATCATTCCATATAATATGGATACTTTAATTATGATAATTATCCCTTATCCCTTTGGAATCCCTTAATTCTAAAGCAAATTCAGTAAATAACTTCAGCACACTTTCTCTTATCAGAACAAATCTATTGCTAGACTCTGCCTCTCCCAACACCTCAATCATGAAGACTTCCTTAATTTGCAACTTAAATATTTTTCTGTTCTTAAGAGAGTGGCTTTAGATATTTCCATGCGCTGGTATGGAAGCTTTTGGGGTTCTTTCACCAACAGCATGCGCATTTCCTAATCTTTTTCAATAATTTCCACCAACAGCATGAACATTTCTAATATCTTTCAGTACTTTCCACACCTTTGGCCCATATAACTTTGTCACAGATTTCTTCCTTTTTTCTTTTGTTTTAACTAAGCTTAATATTCTTGCATGCTGTGGTATTAGTTTCTTTCCTATTGAGATCTAACTGTTGAAAAGGCCAATCTCTTTAATAGTGAGATCTCTTGATCATTGTATCTTTTACAAAAAATCTGACTCTTCATAAAAGAAGTCTTAGAATTTTCTTAACACCCATTGTCCGTTCCATGAAGCTGTTGTGAAATCCCTGTTCCTTACATCAAAGATCTCAAAGCCAGCAATGTCCAGGACACCAATRAAGTATTGTCTGGGTTGCTTGGTATCCAACTGTTGGTTGATACGAACAACCATCCACAAGAACATCCTCTCATAGACAGCCTTTGCTAGAGCACCTACAGCATTGTTCACCTAAAGCAAAGGGGAAATGCACAAAAATTACTGCACAGAGAAATTTTAAGGAATTTTAACTGTCTGAAGAGAAATTCTGAGGTATAACCATGTATTCCTAGTAAACAATTATTTTACCTGCTCCACGGTTTGACCTTTGGTTACAAATTCATTCCCAACTTTGACTCGAGGAAAACATAGGGCTTTGAGCAGGTCAGCTGAGTTCAGACCCATCAGGTAGGCAGCCTTGTCAGCAACTGAAAGACAAGAGAGACAAAGAAAAAATTGATCATTGGACAAGGACTGGAATTTGATCAGTGGGTGTGTGTCTCAGAAATTACATCAATGTTCAAAATTCTTGACTGCAAATCTTTTAATGTAGTATCACAGCAAGCATATTGAATACAGGAAAGTTGTGAAAGTCAATATTGGTATTTTTTTGAAAGTAGTTATCAGTAAGAAACCTTTCCTTGAATATTTTACCTAAATTTATAAACTGAAACAATGCTTTTAATAACTTTCACTTTAAAAATACATGAAGATTACAACTTGGCATCTTAGTCAAGATCTAAGAAAGCTCTTATATTTAAATAGGCCACTAGGTCTGCACTGCCAATAGGAGAAGTATGTACATGCCACAGCTAATTCTAGAGCCTATGTACGAAACTAGGGAAGCTGGCTCTTCAGAAAAGCTTGTCAAAACCCTCTGCGTGCTAAATGGAAAAATGCATGAAACTAGCCCATCAAAAAGCTGACTGAAGGACTACCATTCCGTAAGATAGGCCAGGGATCAGAGAATTATGTTCACAGTATCATGGACACTAAAAGAAACATTACTTAGTTTTCACTTGATTAAGCTATAGGTTTGTCCTGTCTAAAAAAAGTATCTTCCCAAAACTGATTTCTTTATTAAAAGGTCAGTTGCTAAGGACCTTCTGTGCCATCGGGCTCTGCCTGCTCCTCCCTTGGTTTCTGCTTGAACTTCAAGTTCCCGTAGTGCATGACAGCCCCTGTCAGCTTGTAGATGGAGGTCTTTTCATCAGCAGTGAAGCCCAGGATGTCAATGGCACTCTGCAGTCGAAACAATGAAGTAAAAATATTGCCTAACAACCTTAACAATCTCATTAAAGATATTTTCTTTATAGTACTTACATCTGTAGCCATGAGCTCCTCCTGGTCATCAATACTGGGAACAGTGACCTCACCTTGACTCACAAAGTGGAAATCAWAAGGGTTGGTGCTAATGAGGAGCATGTCTGAAAGCAGGAAGAGGCAAGGCACAGGCTTAGTTTTGCCAACCACATAATAGGGGGAACCATTGCTCAGCAATCATCCTCAAAAAGACATAATGACCCTTCCTACCAATTAGCTCTGGCTTCTTGTTGGASRTRAYCTGATAAAATATGTGGTAGCTTCTTTCTGCCTTGAGCTGGAAAGTGACTCTGGACTTCTCCAGCAGATCTGTCAAGGGAGGTAGAAAGAGTCAGGCACAGGAACGCGCATGGAGGTGGGAATTTGGGAAGGAATGTGCTCAGGCCAGGAGAGTCTCTTACAAGTTTCAATGTCAGCAGAAGCCAGTTTGCCTGTGGCTCCAAAGTGGATTCTGATGAATTTACCCTGTTAAGGARAAGAGGCAGCATTTCAGCCTGGATGGGTTCTTTTGACGTCTCCTTTACGTGGAATACTGCTAGGGCCATCACTTGTCTTGTAATAAGAGGGAGAGACTTTGTCCAAAGCAACAACTTACAAAGCGTGAGGAGTTGTCATTCCTCACGGTCTTGGCATTTCCAAAGGCCTCCAGCAGTGGATTGGCGCTGATGATTTGATCCTCAAGCGTTCCCTACAGGACAATAATTATTGCTGGTTGTSCTTTCCAAAAATCATGTCAGGAACAGAGGAAAGCATTGATTCAAGCCAGCATCTATTAATTTACCTGCATTTTGCCAGACTGCTCCTCCTTCTTCTTCTCCCCACTCGCTGCAATTATTGCAAAGTACTGGATGACACGCTTTGTGTTCACAGTCTTCCCTGCACCGGATTCTCCTCTGTCAAGCCAAAGAGAGAAGAAGAGAGTGTGTGGTCAGGCAGGAGGTCCCCTGGCACCTAGCAGCCCCAGAGGGACCTGAGCAGGGATGTACATACGTGATAAGGATTGACTGGTTCTCACGATCTGTGAAAAGACAGAAAGTGTTTTCTTAGTGCTCCTCAATTGCAGAGAAATCAAAATCTATGAGAGAAACTAACTATGAACCATTCATTAAGAGTGCAGAAACACTAGACAGCCAATTCCCAATTAAAACATCCTGGAAATGTAACACTCAATCCCTTTCAGGATTTTTTTGAAGCTCCCCCAGTAAAAAAATAAAGTCTTATTTGGACAAGGATGTAAGATAAAATATACTAGCTTCTTTTTAAGATAATTCTCTTTAAATCAAGATCAATATTTCTGTATATAAGAAAGAACCAAACCCAAATATTATTCTGTAATGTCAATATGATTAAAGTGACTAAAACATGTAAAGTAAAATAAATTGACAGTTTCTGGGGACTCAAGAGCCTTCCAAGATCAGACCGTAGGCCCTCCTGAGTTCAAGGATTTTTTGAGCCAGGCATAGCATAGTTGTATGTAATGGTTTGGGTAGACTTTGCATTAATTCATCTCCTTGCTTTAGTCATTGAAATAGACCTTTAGGACATAAGATTTTCTTTGATAAAGAATATCCAGGACTTAAGTATGTAGTATGCAATTTGTAATTCCCTTTGCTTTTTTTAAAAATGTTTCAACTGATAGTTGTTTTGATGCTTCCTAGCTGTTCAAATGTTAAACAGAAGGAAGGAATGAATTCTGATTCTGCTTTCTATACAAGCCTTGATTTCTAGACAATTCTTGATTTTACGAATTTCTGTCATATATCCCCTCAGTTTTCTCCATCATCAAAGTGTCCTTACCTACTTAATTGTTATTCATACTGAATTTATTCCATGCCTATGAATATTGTTTTGTCCCTCGGTGAACTTTTCCAGGACCGCTATCTCCTTTTTTAACATGAGAAAACTAGAACTGACTGCATTATTCAAGTTGTCAATGTTCCACTTTTTAACGGAATATGATATCATGGAACTATTGCTCTTTTTGCTCTCTTCCCCCCGCGCGCCCCCCCAAGTAATTCCTAAAGTTAATTTTGTTTTCTTCTGCCCTAATGAGCACTGAGCCAAAATTTCTGTAGCGTTATTCATTGTACGTCTGAGATCTTATTCTTGAGAGGTAATAGCCATTTCTTAGCTAACCATTCTGCCAATCTTCCATTTTCCATTGTATCTCCTGCCTTTTAGGCTCTGTCTCCTTCATCTGACAATCCCTTATCATTTGGGGTTCTAAGGCAGTAAAAAAGCTCTGATAGCACGCTTATTTGGATTTGGAACTTCAATTTACAGTGATTTGTTCCTACTTTCTGATATGGATATTATGTTAGTAATGTTTGATTCCATGCTTTTTGTTAAGATAGAGCACCAACACTTCTGTAGCATTGCTAATTCCGCTTTCCATCAGACTTTTTACTCCACAATCGCAAAACTTAATTTCTAGACTCCCCTCTACAACACTCCCAGTGTGCTTTTTGTGCTGTTTATCTCATTTAAAGATGGGCATTCTAGTTTACTCAGCTGACATATATGATGTAAACATGACTCCATATGTTCAAAGACCATCTGCAGAGAAAAGGAAGATTTTTCCTGAGGTGCACACTACAATATCATTTGAAGGGATATCAAGCAACTCACCATTTAACATGAACTGATAGGCATTGTCAGAGATGGAGAAGATGTGTGGAGGGGCCTCCTGGCGCTTCTTGCCTCGGTAGGCCAACACCACCTCCGGGTTGTACACCGGCAGCCACTTGTAGGGGTTGACAGTGACACAGAAGAGACCCGAGTAGGTCTGCGAGGAAGGGAGACAGCACGTTGGCTTCCACTCAGCCTGGCAGAGCAGTTCCTCCTAGCTACCCAAAGGAAGAGTGCTGCTGGTACTTACGTAGATCATCCAGGCTGCATAACGCTCTTTGAGGTTGTACAGCACAGCGGGTTCGTGGAGGTGGGTCATCATGGCCATGTCCTCGATTTTATCATACTTGGGAGGGTTCATGGGGAAGATTTGATCTTCCTTCACGGTCAGGGTCTGCCAAGGAAGAGAGACTGATATATGTCAGCTAAGAGCCCAGAGTGGGAATTAAATTATGTTCTCAAGCCTTGCATTTTCCTCACCTCTCCAGCTTCAGACTTGACAGTGACCTTCCCTGATTCTTTGCTCTGGATTGTCCCTTTCACAAAGGATTCCTTAGGATGCGCCACRAAGACWGATGWCTTGGCATCRAAAGGCTTGTTCTGGGCCTCAATTCTCTCCTTTTCTGACTTTCGGAGGTAAGGAGCTGCCTCCCCAAAGACGGCCATCTCAGAATCCGGAGAGGCCATGTCTGCACTTTACTGAAGACGCGTCAGCAGAAGAGTCTGAGGGTGAAAGAAGACACTTTCCCTCAGTTAGACAATAGTTTTCTGTGCTGGTGATGAAATTTCTTACAGTTTCTATCTTTCCAGTATTTAAACTAGCATGTCCTTTTCAATAACACCTTTTGCAAGCTAGTTTAGATTTAAACACCTAAGTACTTACATTCCACTTGGGAATGAGACAGCATTCTAAATAATTTTAGTCTTCTAACTATGAACAAAATTTTAATATTGATTATAATTTTGCAATATTATCATACTGGTGGGTGTTTTGCATTTTACTATTGGTATACTGAAGAACTAAACCTACAGCAAATCTCTTTCTTCTGTTGCCCTTAATTATCAGAGATGAGTCTTCAAGAAGTCCTTTCATTGCCCATGATCTGTGGAAGGTTAATTTACTTACTTTCACACTGTATACGTCTTATCAGGCTCAGTCCAATCTTTTCTGCAATGGCTATCAATATGAAAAATGGGGAATGAATACAGAAAAATTACCTTAAGGTAATTGGACTAACAGTTAATAACTTAAGGTGTTGCCTGTCATGACATCAGAGGTTCTAAGTCAGTTGCTGGTATATTAACAAGTTGGTAACTTTCTTCTTATGTTCCATAGTATTCCAGAGATAAATTTTAAGTTGGCAATAAAAAGATGCCATGGAAAGCAGATTGAAAATTTCAGCTATCAGAACCAAGCCCTCCCTTCTGGTAATCAGAAGCAATCAGAATGCAGTGAGACATGCAAGATAAAGAGAAATTGCTCAGTCTCTGCAATTCTACAGATCCCATCCACTTACCTTGAAACTTTCAGTGAGAGCAGGGCAAAATAGTCCCAAGGAGATTTTATAGAGTCTGGTATGCAGATGCTCTGGATTCTTCCTCTTTCTTGGGTCAAAGCATTTTTGGCCAACCTTCTTTGGCAAAGCATTGTTTGGCAGACTTACCTAAAGACATAATTGTCATTTGATTTGACTAGATATAATTAGAAATTTTTTATATCTTACCAACTATGTGGCTATGTCAACTATAAATAATTTGAAAAGATAATTAAGGAGGGAATCTCGATCAGTTAAGGCACTTAGAGAACTTGGATGCAGGACTTATGGATTATGCTGACATATTTCTGGGTGACTTTCTGATCCATCTAAGATAGATTGTTTGGTACACAGTGCTGCAACAATTCAAACTATACAATACAGGTAGTAGCATTTATCTTCTTCACATGATGCTGTGAGGTTTATAAAGAAATACTTGAAAAATAACAGTATACCAAAACCTACAACTCATTGTGATTAAAACCAAGGTGTTTTTCTTGAAAATAGAAAACCAGAAACTTACTGTTGCTCAGATTCCTGCAGGGACAATATATCAACTCTTGAAATACAGCTCATGTATAGAGCGCTTGAGGTGATTTCCAGGGTCTTGAGATAAATACAGATGCTGATGGATATAAAGATATAGTGGGTCCAGAGGAGGGCCATARAAATTATCAGGGGGATGGAATGCCTCTCCTATGAAGAAAGGCTGAGAGAGTTGAGGTTGTTCAGCCTGGAGAAGAGAAGGCTTTGGGGAGACCTTACTGCAGCCTATCAGTACCTAAAGGGGGCTTATAAGAAAGACGGCAGCAAACTTTTTAGCAGGGCCTGTTGCGACAGGACAAGAGGGAATGGTTTTAAACTAAAAGAGGGTAGATTTAGACTAGATATAAGGAAGAAATTTTTACGCTGAGGGTGGTGAAACGCAGGAACAGGTTGCCCAGAGAGATGGTAGGTGCCCCATCCCTGGAAACATTCAAGGTCAGGTTGGACGGGGCTCTGAGCAACCTGATTTAGTTGAAGATGTCCCTGCCCACGGCAGGGGGGTCGGTCTAGATGACCTTTAAAGGTCCCTTCCAACCCAAACTATTCTATGATTCTATGATATTATAAAGATAAATATAAAGGTATATTATATTTAAAAGATATTATATTTAAAAGATATTAAATTTCCAAGAAGGGTGAGGTATCTAAAGACATTCTGCATGTCCCTAATAATGAAGGAGTTGCAAATTGTTGTGGCATCTACTATATAACATATGAGAACAAAAGTTCAAAAGGTGCCTTCTGATTTTAACAGCTAAAAAAGACAGCATCCCCATGTCTGTAAAAAAGGAAGTGTTTTCAGTAGAGCAAAAAGATGAAATTCCTGATTTACAGAGTTCAGCCAGAGGAAATATGTAACAACTCTTACTTGAGCTGCTTTAAATTGTGTCAGACCTAAACACATTCTTCTCCTGGTCATTGGTGTTTTGTTTATTAAAAGAGCTCAGCGGATAACACGTGCATGGATGGTGCATGGATCTGACGTAATATCCAGCATCAGGCAATGTCCTGTGCCTGTAAAGCCCATTCCAAGGAGGGCTGCAGCACTGCAGTGCCCACTTTGTTGGACCCCAAATCCAGAGCTCACTGCTGGGCTCCATGCACAGGGAGGTTGATGGAAACACCCTGCACCCTGCCCAGGAGGAGCCCAGAGCCAGCCAGTGGGAATGGTAAGTGCAGAGGTGCATCTGAAGTCCTGCCTGTCTGGGGAGATGGCAGCAAGGGGTGCTGGCAAGGGCACCTCCCTCCAGCAGGACCCRGTGCGCAACTGTGCTCCCCAGCGTAGGGCCAGCAGGCATTGCTCTGAGGGGCTCTTGCAGCTGAGTCCCTGGGGTGCTGGGATGCCACGTGGTGTCCAGCAGCCCAGTGGCTGTCGGTCCTGACTGAGGAGGCGACAGAAAGGTCTTGGCAGCTCAGAGCCCGAGGTTAAGAAGACCATGCAAGAAGAGCAAGGGATGGCTGAGGCCTCTCCCAGGGTGTGAGAGCTGGGGTTTTTCTCCCCTCAGGTTGGGGACTGAAAATCTTTGACTTCCAAGTGCTCAATGACAAAGCCAGTCCTCAGTAGAGCTCTTCTGGGTTTTTGCTGCTGTGTTGTCTAGGATGTGGACCCAGCTGTGTAACAGGCAGCAGTGAGGCACATGGCCAGGCAGCTCTGGGCATGCAGTCAGCCGAGGGAAGGTCTACTTTGAAAGGGAAGTGGCCAGTAAGTTGAGGTGTCTCCAGCTGTTGACAGTCACTCAGCAGTGCTTTTAGAATGGAGGGCTTGGGTGTAGCACCTGCTCTGGCCACACAAGCCAGTGTTAGAAACTAAAATGTTTTTTGAAAGTGTTGTTAGACTCAGACAATGGTAACATTTCCTATGTGAGACAGCCCATAAAATGGAAGAAGAGGAATTGTTCCTCACTTGCCCATCTCCACAACTCCTCCCCCACTGGCTGAACAACACAGTAGGTCAGCAAATTGAGTTTTTAGATCAGCTAGTCAATAGGGCTATGAAGTGCCAAAGTCAGTATAACTAGCACTAAGATCTCTACAGGACTAAAAGGAAGGACCATGCAAGTAACACAGTCTACTTGGTTAAGCAGAGTAGCCCACAGAGAATGAACAGACATGTTTTAAAATCCAGGCTGTTAGATGGGCAGTGCTGAGACTGCATGGTTCACTCTCTGTGCATAAGCACAGAGCTGTGCATAAGCAGACCCAAAACCTTCTGTGGCCTCTTGGAGACATCGACTCTTACTGAGAGTACTACAACTTGGACCAATTAATGTTGTTACTTTCACATCCTGCCTTAGCTTACAGAAGACCTTCAGAAAGGTTAGCCTTAAAATAAGGTAATATGTCAGAGTTCCCAAATAGACAATTAGGAATTTGCAGACACACAGCTTGGTTCCTAAGTTTCCTGAAAAGAAGAAGTAGTGTTTCTTCTTCATGAGTGACCTTAATCTTGTTCTCTATGAAGTATGGCTATGAGGACTTCACTATGCATTTTTTACTTAAATAAAATGAAGAGATCAAGACTGTCCATGTTTTGCGTAGTTAGGAGATAATCAGCAAAAGAAGTATAATTGAAAATGGATACATGCGTGCCAGAGGAGGAAAACTCAATTGAAATGAGTTTGKTTTTTTTTTAATACGTGAGTTCTTGCTCTAAAATATCTAAGAGGTATTACTGGGGAAGAAAGGAGGCATGTAGAAAGATCCTTCTCAGTCCCTCTACAAGCAAGGGAAGTGTCTTTTATCTCCCGCAGAAAGGACCTGAGCAGTGTTGGAACAATGACCAGTATGTAAGAGTATATTCCCAGGGATTGTAGTTGGTTGTGAGCAGAAGACTCATGAATCACAGTTGCTATTTTGCATTGTGTAGGAACTTCACACTGTGTGCATCTAAATTGTCTGGCAACTAGGCACTGCAAAAAAATAAATCCATTTGATTTGTGGTTTAAACTTATGATGAGCACTAGAAGTTGAACATGCATTGAGTGAGATGGCTGTAACTTCAGCAAAAGACTAAGGAAGTAACCAGACACAGAGTGGTGTAAGGGCATCTGATATCTGCTTGAATGATTTGATATGAACACATATCAGCAAATTCTTCAGCCCTTTCATCTGTGTCTTGACAGAAATTTTCAGGAATTCACTGAGATATTGTGTTCCTGACGCACACCCCAAAAAATGGATATTTCCTGTCTGTTCTCCTTGCTCTGGGATTACAGGTTGTGAACTCCACCCTCACAGGCAAACAAGGCCTATAATCATCTGATTARGAGACAGAGGAACCTTGCTTACATGGGAGCACTGGAAGATTTCCGCAAGAGCTGGGCTGGCTTAGATGTGTCCATCCAGTAAATGGACTACCCTCACCAGCAGATCTAGAAAGCTGTTGAAATGAAGTGTTTAAGACCCTTCATAGGTCCTACATAGGCAGAAGTCTCTGGAACCAATTGCTAGTAGCGCACAGTGTGCATATAGGTGCAAATTACTGCTCAAAAAGGAACAAGCTGTTGTTAAATGGGAGCTCAACTTTCAACTGAGCTCTTTTGACTGTTTGTTCTCTCAAGCTTTGCTTTATAGCTGAAAATTTAAAATATCATGACAAGAAATTGGTATTAAATCACATTTAGGGAGATTCTTAAAAGTTAGCAAAATTCATCATATGGTTGCAGACTTAGGGGTTTGTCTTTTTCCTTAAAAATCTAATTACAAAGGTTCTTCAAAAGTATACCCACCTTCAAGCTGTCCTTACAGACTACGCCTAATGCACTTGTCTATTTTTCTGTTAGTTGGGTTGTACAATTAAGGTGATTGCTAATTTGTCAGGCCCATCAAGGATATAGGTATTCAACAGGGTTGAACAGTAAACTGCTCAGTGCTTGGCATTAAACAATTCGRTGCCAATAAGATGAATGACAGTGTAAATTCAGTAAGTCCTGCTGGCATGAACAGTAATTAAAAACTTTTGCTAAGTGTGAAGAAAAATAAGACATATTTAACATTTAACATTTCATTTGAAAACTGTAATATCATAAAATTTTCTTTTTCCAATTCTCATCAACCAAAAATTCCCTGCTTTTCCACAGATGCTATTAAAATGCATATATTTTAAGCAAGAAAAAATGATTGATAGCAATGGCAGCTGTGACAGAGCATGTGATGTCGATCACAAGATAGACGTGAATTCCCAGTACAGGTTTAGAAAGGAAAGACCTTTGCCACTTGGATTAGAGTTGAAGATGTTGCAAAAGGAAAAGAGATCAGTAGACAATACATGTAAAAGAGACTAAGAGAAAAAAGATCATTGCTTCTTTGCCAGTGAGAATGTCTGTATATGATTATCATTTGTAACCATATCCTCTAATGGTTTTCTAGAGACTAATAATTATATTAATGAAAGCTTGCAGGCAGCCTATCCTTGAAAGCCCTTGTTCCATAGGACAGGAAACTCCTGCAAAGAAAATCATAGTGTTTAATCATCTAGTCACTCATATGAGTGTTTGTGAAAAGCTTCTGGGCTACACAGCATTTGCTTTGCTGTCTTTCTGAAATACTTATGGTATATCTTGATGGACAGCTATTTGAATGCTAGCTCTTGGTAAAGGATCTGCTGAAAGAAGCAACAATGACTTAATGCAAAAAGAAAAATTAAATAAATCCTGCCCACCACTAACTTTCTCCCAGTCCTGTCACTGTCTCTGCAAGGCTGGACTCCATTGCAGCTGAAAGCAAAGCACAGCATAATCAAAAAGAGAAGAGGCAGAGTGAGAGCAGTCCCTGGATACAGAATGTCCTGCTCAGCAATGCGGCGTGGGCAAGGTGCTGCAGTGCTGACATTTCCCATGGAGAAGAAGAGTCAGGCATGCTGAAAATAGAACCATCTTGAGAAAGAGATCAGGCAGCTGCCTCACTCTCTGCCAGCCCTTAAGATATGACTTCTCCTCCATCAGGCTCTGTGTTAGCAGACAGACAGAGAAATAATACTCAGCAATGCATCACAGTCAAAGTGAAAATATGTACATAGACAGATTTCCAGCCTATGGCCAGGCAGAATCTCACAACGAGTTTTACTTTTAGATTTGCATTGTGAACTGGAGACTCAAGTTTATAACGTTCCAGTGTGGAAGGAAATTTCACAGCCTGGAAGTGTGATACCTTCTTCATTACTTTTATCCATCAGTTTCAATGTGATCATTAGTGGAAGAAATCTCATGGCCCTTGTTCAGGTGTCAGAACCACCTGCCAAAAATAAACCTAGGAAAAGAGTGATCGCAGGCCCCAGATCTTTATATAGTACTCATCCATTCTGTTTTACAAYTTGAAAGAAGTGATTGAAGAGGAACACTGCTGATTTCTTACATTTGGCTAGGAAGGTCTTTGCATCTTCTCTAGGTTAAATCTTACTATAAACAGGTTGCCCTGTGACAGCCATCAAATTCCAGTACAGTAGAGAATAAATTGCGAGGTCCCATTTCTTCTTTCATTATGGTGCAGCAGTGAAATTCTGTGCAATTTATAATTTTTATATGCTCATCAAATACCTTTTGCAGTCTTATTAGGTTCCACTTTTTCACTACATTTCCCAGTACAGTCCCAACAATTTCAGACATGTCTTGGGGAGATTTGTTTATCCACTAGGGCTTCCGCTTAGTGGGCAGTAGATTAGGAAGTCCTAGTTCATAGATTCATTCCCGTCATAAAGGAACCTCCAAAAGTTAGGTAGCTTCATGCCTTGTACTGAGAAATTGTGACTCCTGAGTTCTGTCATGCAACTTTTCCTGAAGATTGGCTGCTATGGCATTTATTTCTTACTGACTGTGTCTTTGGAGAGAATTCATTCAAGTCAATAAGCATTAGTAGATTCCAACATAACAGTGATTGTACTTATATGATGAACATGTCCTCTGATCTATGCCTTGCAAGATTTTACTGCTTACACAGTGGCATGGCATGGGAAAGATGCAGGTAGAAAGAAATTCAGGGGGATRACAAGATGCATGGCAGAGTGGAATTGGGAATAGATAAGTACATTAGTACTACCACTAGATGAAGAGTAAAAGCATGACTCCAAGTGCCTACTTATCTCCCTCTCAGCATGAAGCTCACAGGATAAAGCAAACCACCCCTTCTAGTGAGGCCGGAGAGAGCTCAGAGCTGCTCAGCTTCTGCTCTGGTAGGAAGCCTCCTCCTGTGGGTCAATGGCCTGGAGAGCAGGCTCAGATGCCTACACAGATAGCAGTGTCTCCTGTGCCTGGGGACAGGTCACTTCAGCTGCTCCTCCTCAGGTGATCAGGATCCCTGATGCCCCAATGTGGGGGAGYGGGCAGGGCCTGGAAGGGACTGGGAATGTCTGCATGGATGTGCTGCTCTCTCACAGACCATGGGCCTGCATGAGCTAAGCATGGGTGCAGCTGGGAGAGCAGAGGTGCAGTGCATGTGTGCCTGTCCCACCCTGTGCGTGGGCAGGGAAAGGGCTGGTGTGCAGTGCGACAGACATCCTTCCAAGGACAGGCTGCGGTCGGGTGAGTGAGGGTGAGAAAAATGAGAGACACTGATCAGTAGGGAAATTGAGATGGGGTAATGCAGGATAGGGGATGTAAAGAGAGGAAGAAGAAATGAGTGGGGAACCTCTATGGAGGGACACGCAGTGGAGAGAGAAGATGCAGTAATGTGGGTGCGTTGTATTATGAGAAGTTGATGCAGCAATAGTTTTGCTGGAATAGAAAGGGCTTGAGCCAGCCCCACACATTATGACTGCCTCTGCTAAGAAAAAAAGGAGGGTAATTGTCACAGGTGATTCCCTTCTAAGGCAAACAGAGGGCCCRATATGCCGACCAGACCCATCCCACAGGGAAGTCTGCTGCCTCCCTGGGGCTCRGGTTAGAGACATTACTAGGAAACTCCCTGCTCTGGTACRGCCTTCTGATTACTAMCCGCTATTGGTTATACAGGCCGGCAGTGATGAGGTTGCAGAGAGAAKYCCAGAARCRATCAAAAGGGACTTCAGGGCACTGGGACGATTGGTTGAAGGATCAGGAGCACAGGTAGTGTTTTCCTCAATCCCTTCAGCGGCAGGGAAGAACACTGAAAGGAACAGGAAAACACACCTGATCAACACGTGGCTCAGGGGCTGGTGCCATCRGCGGAATTTTGGCTTTTTTGATCATGGGGAGGTTTACACAGCACCGGGCCTGCTGGCAACAGATGCAGTTCAGCTGTCTCACAGGGGGAAAAGGATTCTCGCTCATGAGTTGGCGGGACTCATCGAGAGGGCTTTAAACTAGGTTCAAAGGGAGACGGGGATAAAACCAGGCTCACTAGAGACGAGCCTAGGGGAGGCATGCCAGTGTTGGGGGCAAAAGCGATAGCCCAGCTCAAGTGCATCTACACCAAGGCACACAGCATGGGCAGCAAACAGGAGGAGCTGGAAGCCATTGTGCAGCGGGATAGCTAYGACTTAGTCGCCATCACAGATACATGGTGGGGTGACTCTCACAATTGGAGTGCTGCAATGGGTGGGTATAAGCTCTTCAGAAGGGACAGGCGAGGAAGGAGAG
>JAYKAV010001081.1:3626-16167 GCA_035582835.1 Phoebastria nigripes
GCCTATATCAGAAAGGAAGCAGCTAATCCATTTCCTTCTACTTTTTTAATGCTTAAATAAGAGGGGTCTGAGTATTTTGTTATGTCTTACTCTTTAAATTATTCCCACCGTCGCATACAGATATGGAATAGTTACCTTTCAAAGTACAGATAAACAAATTGCTATTTCATTATGCTTTTGTTCTTATCCTGTAAGAAGCTTGTGACTATATTGCTTTCTGCTAAACCATCTTTGCCCAAGTAGAGTAAGTTCTGGAACGATGGATTGTTTTCTCATAAATCAATATTACATTGACAACCAGGGTCATGCAATAAAGTAACCTGCTGTTAACCAGCAATCAGGTTTTTTAAGCAGAAGGCTTGAACATGTAGATGTCTTTATGAACTCCATGAGATCTAAAGTATGTAGACAAATTGCAACATGTACAGTGTGAAAATACTTCTTTGACTGTTTTAACTGCCAAGAATTCCTGTATTTGAATCGCAACACTGAATTTATTTTCTAATGGGATGAGATGGTCTCTTGGGTTCACTACTGTTCTATAGCGCTCTCTCCTCCTAACTAAGGAGAATGTAGTCTTCTCTAGGCTTGCTAGTGATGAATAAGAAGCAAATTGTATGCTTTCCTCTTGTCAGCTGAATACCAAACTACCTACAGATCTTCTTACTGTATCGAGTGTATGCAGCATAATGCTTAAAGTTCAGTACGTTCCCTTCGCTGTTCTCTTCAGTTGTTATACTGACACCTGACTGGTTTTAGCCTGGTGCATAGGATTAAAAATTAAATAATTGTATTGCTATGGATTTAGGAAGTGGAGGCTTTAAAAGATATTTGGTAGCAATCTTGACTTGGCAGCTTTTTGAGAGAGAAGTTTAATCTCCCTTTGCCCTGAGAGTTGTCCAGCTTTCTTTAAATGTGCGTTTTTAAAAATGAAGAGAAGTCAGATACGTGTCCTAGGAGAGCGCATTCCTCTATTGAAACAAGGCAGGAATACACAGGTTTATGTACTGTTTTCCAGTCACTTTTGGTTTTTTTCAGGACTGAGTTATAAATGTCTGCTTTAAACCTGTTACAGCAAAAATCTGCAAGCTGATGTGGAATCCCAGATGAGCTGATACAAACAGGATTATAGTTATTAAATGTAGATGAGATGATTAAAATCAGTATTTTATGATCTGCATATGCAGTAGCCGCGTCTATGAAGGTTGAAATTCAGTCTATTTAAAAAAAAAAAGTCCAAAAGATGCCTTTTGGCAGTTGGTTGATTATGATAAACCATTAGAAGCACCATTCAGTGCTCTGGTGCAGCACAACTGTAGGATGCATTTAGTTAACGTTGATATCTGATGTGTCTTTGCTAACCTGTCCTAGGGATCTGTAGGAAGCCTTTAATTAAAGCAGCTCTTCTAATTAGCTGCCTCAAGTTCTTTATTGAAGATTGCAACCCGAAAGTAAAGTTGTGGTTGGTTTGTTTGGTTTTTTTTGGTTTTTGTTTTGGTTTTTTTTTTTTTTTGTTTGGTTTTTTTTGGTTTTTGTTTTGGTTTTTTTTTTTTTTAGGATGTTTAGGGATGTTTCTGGATGTAGTAATACAGACAGAGTTTTGTTCCATAAAGGCTATCTTAAGAAATGCAATACCTTCCCCACCCTGGTTTGGAATAGCTTTGGTTCAGCCCTGTTGTCAGGAATATGCAGTTTCTGCAGTGTGGCAATATGGTAACTACTAACAAGTTACACATGTGTAGTTACTGTGTGCTCCCAGTGGTAATATAAACTACAAGCAAGGACTACAGCAGTCTTAGGATAGTGCGGTGACAACAACGGCTGGAATTTGGGTCCCAAAAAACATAGAAACGATGAAACAGTACTGAAGATTACTTAAAGCATTAATTGCATGAAGAGAAGCAGCCCAACATTAAAACTGTCAAGATATTTAAGGGCCATAGAAACGGCTTTCTCCCAATAGCTTAAAAAAGAGGGGAAAAAAAAAAAAAATATGGCCAGTTTTCCTTGGGTAGCTACTGTACGAGAGGGACGATAAGAAGAGGATTTAAGGGATTACCTCTGGGGATGAGGGTGAGTCACATATCCATGCATCTTTCACAGTGTACTAGCCATAGCCTAAATGACTTTGCACAACTCCCTCCATGTAAATATCACTTTATAGTTTGTGTCTCAATAAATAGATCTAAYTGAAATTTAGATATCACAAACTATAAAATACTTAACAAAGAAGTTTTTAGCTTTTGTGTACCCTGTGAAGTACCACAAATTTTGTGCATCTCAAAATGAATTTTAAGTCTCAGTACATGGAAAAATACTAAATTGTGTTACACACTTTTTTTAGGAAAAAAACCCCCAATATATTTCAGTTCCAGTGATGTTTCACATTGGCAAGAAGTGATAGATAATATAAAGATTTTTTCATTATGTAAATGTATGTCTTGTTGTTGTATATAGTTCAATTTTTCCTGTATTTAATTGTATTCATGTCTGTCTGTCCCATCTATGTTGGACTCTGCTGGTAGGCAAACAGTTCTTTTAACAGGTGGAAATAAAACTATCAATTTGATGAATCAGAAGTGCTCGTTCTTTTAATCACACTGTATTAATTGATTTGGAGGGGGAAAAAAATCCTAAATCCCAAACCCTTGTAGATCTTTTGGCCAGTGTGTGTTGCAGGGGGAGGAGGAGAAAGGCGCTGCCTGGGGGGGGTGGTGAGGGGATGGAGGGTGCAGTCCTGCTCGAGACGGGGGAGCGGGGGGATGCAGAGGTGGGCTCACGAGTGGGGGAGCCCGGGAGCCGGCGGTGGAGAGGGCTCGCTTTAAGGGACAGCAGGGTGTTGGGGTATCTCCCTGCTGCGAAGTTGTTGACGAAGCTCATGTTGCCTGTCGTGTATGAAACACCGTGCTGGAGAGAGGGCGAGGAGGAATGCTGAGGAGAGGACCAGGCACGCAGCAGTTTGAAAGTCGCTGTAAAGTTTATCTTATTTCTTCTCCAAACAAACCAACCAAATAGATGCTGTTCCCCTGAAGTTCTTTTCTTGTCCCTCTTATTTGCCTTTCTTACTCATTTTTTATGAAGTGTCTCCACATTAAGGAGAAGAAAAAGAAAGTTTCTGTTCAGGCTGGCCATTTATGTATGTATAAGCAATTTATAGAGCATGTTGACCAGGATCATTTCCATGTGCAAATGCACTACGTGAGGTCTGCTTGAAATCTTATTTATTCAATTGGTCTTGGAACAAGTGTTTTATGAGGGACCTGAACAGCTGCTGTGTGAGTAAATGTATTATTCTGAATTACGTTGCTGCTAATAGCACTTGTTAAGTGTGTATGTTTTCTATTGATCCTTGTTTACAGCAGGCTGATGCCTTTCTGCATCTTCTAGTGGCACTGTTCTTCTTCCCTGCCCTATCTGCCCTAGTTCTGGCTATGCTGGGAAACAGTTTTACTTTCTGGAAAGAAAAAGGCTACCCTTTTTGTAGTATTTCAAAATGAGTGTGCAAAGAGAACTCACATCACCTGGATGCAGATTGTTATGGAAATGGTTGCCTAGGCGAGTCCTGCACTGAGGATGCAGGAGACGGAAAGTCAGTTCCCAGCTTTCTCTGATAGGGAGCAAACTCTGAGCCTTAGTCTTCTACGTCCCAGGTGAGAACATAAGGTGATTTGCTCACATTTGCGAGAAAAACTCTGGGGTAACTCTACATGTAAGTTTAGATTTTTTTTTTAAAGCATTTCCTGTCACATGCAGCAGAAATGTTAAAACTATCAAAACTGATTAGGTTTATATTGGGACAGGGAGTTACGCATAACAGTTACGAAAATTTCATTTACCGTGACCAGAATCTGCCTGTGGGCTCACTGATTGTTAAGCCTGGCATATAACAGGTAGTCTAAGTCATTTTAGAATAGAATAGAATATTTTCAGTTGGAAGGGACCTGTAACGACCATCTAGTCCAACTGCTTGACCACTTCAGGGCTGACCAAAAGTTAAAGCATGTTGTTAAGGGCATTGTCCAAATGCCTCTTCAACACGGACAGGCCTGGGGCATCGTCCACCTCTCTGGGAAGCCTGTTCCAGTGTCTGACCACCCTCTCAGTAAAGAAATGCTTCCTGACGTCCAGTCTGAACCTCCCCTGGCGCAGCTTTGAACCATTCCCAGGTGTCCTGCCACTGGATCCAGGGAGAAGCGCTCAGCACCTCCTGCTCCACTTCCCCTCCTCAGGAAGCTGGAGAGAGCAATGAGGTCGCCCCTCAGCCTCCTTCTCTCCAAACGAGACAAACCCAGAGTCCTTAGCCGCTCCTCACAGGACATGCCTTCCAGCCCTTTCACCAGCTTTGTTGCCCTCCTCTGGACGCATTCAAGGACCTTCACATCCTTCTTAAATTGCGGGGCCCAGAACTGCACACAGTACTCCAGGTGAGGCCGCACCAACGCTGAATACAGCGGGATAATCACCTCTTTTGACCGGCTGGTTATGCTGTGTTTGATGCACCCCAGGATGCGGTTTGCCCTCTTGGCTGCCAGGGCACACTGCTGACTCCTACTGAGCCTGCTGTCGACCAGCACCCCCAGGTCCCTTTCTGCAGGGCTGCTCTCCAGCCACTCCTCTCCCGGAGTATTTATACTTGTGCCCGGCATTACTCCGTCCCAGGTGCAGAATCCTGCACTTGGACTTGTTAAATTTCATGTCATTAATCATTGCCCAATGCTCTAATCTGTCTAGATCCCTCTGCAAGGCCTCCGGTCCTTCAAGACAGTCAACAGCACTTCCCAGTTTGGTATCGTCAGCAAACTTGCTAATGGTGCATTCAGTTCCTGCATCCAGATCGTTGATAAATATATTGACCAGAACCGGCCCTAGGATTGAGTCCTGAGGAACACCCCTGGTGACCGGTCGCCAGCCAGATGTAGCCCCATTCACTACAACCCTTTGAGCCCTGCCCTTCAGCCAGTTCTTCACCCAGCGCACCGTGAACCCACTCATCCCATAGCTGGACAACTTGTCCAGAAGGATGCTGGGAGGGACAGTATCAAAAGCCTTACTAAAATCCAAAAAACCTACATCCACCGCCTTCCCTTCATCTACTAGGCGGGTGACCCTATCATAGATGGATAGCAAATTATGTGAACCTGTGTTGACTGTGCCTGATGGTTGCATTGTTCTTTAAATGCCTTTCAATAGCACCCAGTATGATCTCCATAATTTTTCCAGCAACTGAGGTTGGACTAAAAGCTCTGTAGTTCCCTGGGTCTTCCCTCACATCCTTCTTGTAAACTGGAATAACACTGGCTAGCTTCCAGTCAGCAGGGACCTCCCCAGACTCCCAAGACCTTTGGTAGATGATCGAGAGGGGTCCTGCCGTAACATCCGCCAGCTCCTTCAGTACTCTGGGGTGAATCCCATCGGGCCCCATGGACTTATGAACGTTCAGCTGATACAGCTGGTCCCTTACAATTTCGGTGTCCACAAATGGAAAGTCACTGTTCCCGCACTCGTGGTCCTCTGACTCAGGGGACTGGGCAGCCAAAGGTCTATCGCTATTATTGAAGACTGAGGCAAAAAAAAAAAGCATTCAGTGCTTCTGCTTTTTCTTCATCCCTATTAGTCAGGTGACCACCTTCAGCAAGTATCGGTCCAATGTTTTCTTCAGCCCTCCTTTAGCTTTTGCCATCCAATGCCAGTTTTAAAGTGAAAAAATGGGAAAAAAATTGATGAGTCACGCATTGTGTTGCTTAAAACTGTGCATAAGTATACCTTTGGGCTTAGAAAAGTACCAAATTTAGTGTAAGGATTTTTCTCAAGCGTGTTTTGTTTTAATAATGTCACAATTCAGTGTTAATGGGTCTCTTAAGGAAGTACGTGATTTAAGAAATACAGAGAGGAAGTTTAAGAGGAAAAAAGTCAGGCTTCCTTTAACTCAAGGTTATGATTGACTACCAGTGCCATTCCATCCCACTGCATGGTCTCAGTGTTTCTTAACCTGAGAATAGGTTAATAGCCTGCTAATTAGTTTTGATCTTTCTACTGACACAGGCCAAAAAAAAAAAAAAAAGAAAAAAAAAAAAAAAAAAGGGCAGGGGGAGATCCCAAAATCCATAATGAGATTGTGTGAGATTGTGTGATGAGGAGAATTCAAAGGTCATCCAAGCTTTGGTATGATGACTTTTCAACTCATGGGGGTATGCGCCAACTCAAACCTAACATTCGTGCAAGTCCTCTTGACCTCTTCTAAGTCCTTCATTTCTGACTTCAGTACAGATGGTGAAGTTTGTGGGAGCCAGAGTAAACTCAGCAGTGCTCAGTTATATACTGATCCGTGTATTTAGGAGGACTATAAATTAGTTATGGATTTATTTTATGCTTTTAGATGATGTCTTTGTGTGCCCATTGGTGCTCTTGTCTTGTCTTGCCTGAAGTCCCTCCAACTCTTGTTTAGAGAAGACTAATTACCTGGAAACTATCAAMTCCAGAAATCTGCCATTAGGCATTACTTCATTTTGTCTTTGAGGCCATAACATGATGTCTACACCTTGACAGCGGCCCCGTACCATCCCTTTTCCAGGATAACAGTGTTCATGGTCTACATAGAGTAGACAAGGGCCTACACAATCTGCTGGAATTTGCACCTTTTAAGCTGATGTAATAATCCAAAACTGTGACGAGAGTAGTGAGCTAAATCTTCTAGATTGGTCAGGACTGTGGAGGACTCGTGTAGTCAAGCTGCTTTGTCGCAAAAGCAGTGGATTATCCTGCGTATGCATTCTTCCCGCTTGTTCGCTGAGGTCTGCCTTGTCACAGCTCAGGGAGCATCTTTGGCCRGTTCCTGGCTGTGCCCTCTTTCTGAAGGACTCTGTGCTGGTCTTTGCAGCATAGGTCAAGGTCAGTATCTGGAGCAAGTAGATTTCTGCCTTGCCGTCCTGTTTTGTTTGATCGCAGTGGAATAGGCCTTCTAGTAAGACTTACCTTTGGATTACATTACTTAACTAGTGTTAAGGCTTGCCAGGGCTTCTGTGCTGTCAGACTTGTAAAAAACATATGGGGGCAGGGAATTCTAGATGGTCTCAGACCCCCGGAGGAAAAAGCAGTGGTGGGTCAAGAGGTGATTTTTTTCTTTACGATGGATTTGTAACAAAGCTTTCTGTAGGCTCGGTCATTGGACACTGAGTTGTCTGTTAAGGCCTTTTTTCGGTCTTTTGCGCAGTAAGATACAAGTTGTCTGGCAGGCTTGATTCCTAGGCTTTATAACCACTTTACTACCTCTATTAGAGAAAATATTTTACCTGCTAATCTGTAATGCTTTGTCTTCTAAAATTAGTTATTTGGCTTGTTTGGGGTCCCCCCACTGTCTCCCCCCCAGCTCCTCATTGTGTGTTGGACACAGGATAATTTTACCATGAGCAAGCTTTAAGATGTGAACTTCAGTACCACACACAAACATTGCCCGAAAGTCAATCAGTTGTTTTTCAGTTAAACTTAATTGGGATTCCTTAGTATTCTTCTAGTTTGCTAACAAACTAGCTTATTCTGGTGTTTAGTTTCAGAAATGGCTGAGAATGACTGAGGCTTCAGGCCCAGCTGTAGGTGTCTGGGGCTCAAATACCAAGCTCTGGGACTTCCCCTCTGGCTTTGGATAGAAACTGGTGACTCAGGAATGGGAATCTTGGAGGGTGGGTGTATTTAAGAGAACAAGCATTACAGATAGGTAATCTTCTCTCTTCTTTTCCTCTAGGTTTGGAAGAACATTGTTCTCAGATACTGAGAAATCTGGACTTTTTAACAGTGTACTGTTATACTAAAGGAGTATAAGGAATTGATAGTTGTAGCTTCCTTGCAATTAATTTGTTGGTCTTTGTACCTCTCTTTCTGTAGCTTTAGATCAAGAAACACCATGAGCACAGTAAGTATTYTTCTACTCAATGCAAACCTGATTCTTAAAAAATGTGTTGTTTATGGTACCTCTGTAAATGTTGTTACGAGTTTGTAGTAAAACCATGAAGTTTCATTATGCTTATGTTCCAGTGTAACTTCATGTTCTGTGATACTTCAGATTTTTAATCTCTCTAGGTGCTAGCAGTAGTTCAGAAATGCTTATAAGGTGAGCAAAAACCTTAGGTCAGACTGATTCCAGTGGTTGGCTGGAAGCTCACATCTGATATAACTGTGAACTAGCCTTCTCACTTGCAAACCATCACGGTATGTTTCTTCTTTGTGACCCAACTGGTAAGAGATCTGGGCCGATGTCTTTTCCTTGATGCGATGCGTTCAGGTAGGAATGACCCATACCACCATTCTTTGCATGTTACAGCCTTTCAGGGGAGTGTTTTGTGTCTCCTTGTGGGCTTCCATTGGTGCTGCAAAGATGAGGGCCATGTTGATATTACCGCTAAAGAAAATGCTACGGCTTTGCTCTCTCTTAGACTCAACGAAAGCGCCGTGGAGGAGCAGTTAATTCTAGGCGAGCTCGGAAACGAAACAGGCTGATGGCTTCTACCGCAGGAAGGGCTTCAGAAGCAGAGCCAATAGAACTTGAAGAGAGTGGTAAGCTTTCTTTTTAACTTGGCAAGCACATAAACTGCTTCTGGAGGGTTGGGGTCCCGCTTAGCGTGTATTTTTGCCAGTTTCTAGGCCCGTTACTGGGGAGGAAGGGAAACCTCTTCTTTTAGAAAGCGTCTAGTATGGCATCTATAAACAGCAAGCCTACTGACAACTGTTTTAGTTTGTTACTGAGGGGGGAGACGTTCACCAGTGGTGATAGATGAGTTGTGTAAGAAAGGTATTCAAGTGCTGCTCGAACGTCTGAGTGTCTAGTCTGATGAGCTGGGAGTTACTGCAGCTGCCGCTACAGATAGTGGCAAACTAAGTCTGGGAACTCCCAAGTTTTAAGAAGATAATTAGAAGTTTGTCATTAGTCTTGCCCCGTCCCTCAAGGGAGAGGCAGTACTTGGTCAGTATGTTTTTACAAAAAGCATCAGAGTTTAAAAAGCCTCCTTGACCTCCTAAATAGATATTCAAATTGCCTTCTGAAATCGTAGGAAAGATTGAAAGTAACTGTTGGTCTCCAGGTAATTATTATATGGCTTTTTCAGTTTTTGCTGTGCGTTTGACTATGAAAGGTTGGAAGAGACATGAGACAGGAACGTTTAGAGCATAGTACTGTAAAATTATTATATCCTGTGTATGATTCACGTTTCATTCTGTGTGATGAACGTTCTCCCATGTTAGATGAATAATCTGTTGCTGTGTACCTCCCACAAGCTGTTGTCATACAACAGAACTGTATGTGGAGCTCAGCTGCTGTTCCTCTTGCATTGCAACTTGCAGAAGACAGCGGTGGTAATGCTCTACGTGGGCTGTTGAGGGCAAAGCTTGAGTGAAATGTTGGATACGTTCCTGAAGAGAGGAGGGATAGGGCAAGGTTGAATCATACCTCAGCCTCTTACATAGCGGCAGGCAATCTTATTCCTCTGCAATCTCTGATCTTGATTCTAACGTTGTGTTTTGAAGCTGGTGAAGAAGTAGTAGATCTCACATGTGAATCTTCTGATCCTGTAGTCGTTGATCTAACTCACAATGATTCTGTTGTGGTAAGTAGTGAGCGGCACACTTATCTAAATCTTGTGGTCAAATTAGCTTTGTATTGTGCTCCCTGGTAGAATCTGGCTTTAAGGATAAGTTTGAAGTTCAAAGTTGACTTGTCAGTGCATGAAAGCCGTGCGTCACAGGTCAACACCGAAGCTGCTCTGGAGGTGCTGCTTAGCAAAACCCTTCCTGGGCACAGCAGTACAGCCCTGTATTCTCAGACGGTTGTAAATCTGCATGGGTACTTCTCTTGAAAAATGGCTGGTTAAATGGCTATACAAGAATTTAACCCGTTCAGCCAGGCTAGAGGTGATCATACRCATTTTCATTGTGTAGGCACGATGATGATAAATGCACTTCAAGTATGATATTCCCTAAGGATGTAGACCCCTCATTCGTGAATGTCAGTCTAAGGATCAGAGGAAGTCGGGTATACCCGTCATGGCGCAGTCGTGAATGTTTATGAAGAATCCTACTGACGACTACTAAGCTTGAGCRATCTGGAAGACTGAATGCTAAGGCAYTGAAAAGTTCTATGGAAATGCGTATTTGACCTATATTTGAAGATCTGTACAGTAAAAGTAAAGGGGTGTCATGAATGTGGCAGTAAAACTTAGGCTTAATCCCTACAAGGTTTGGGTTTGGGTCATAGCTTGCCAAGGCCTTAGATATTCAAAAACTCATCTCCTGGCATCTAAATAAGTAGCCTCACTTAAAGGGTTAAAACACAGCTCTGATTTACCACTTTAGACGGAGTTCACGTTCAACCCCAAATGGACCTAAGAATGCATCGACATCTTTGAGTATCACTCGCAGACAGTGGAAGAGTAATCTAAAATAGCTTGTTGCTCCTGAACTTGGGGGGAATATGTACCGGTCATGGGTAAGGTACCATAAGGAGATGCAATTTAAAGTTGAAGCTATGATAGACATATCAAAGGCATAGGCCAACGATTTAAATAAAAAGTGAAGGAGCTAACAGTTAGTCTTTGACTTCACAAATGCAAAGTGTTTAGCTGCAGCATTGGTTTAAGGTTCTCCTGTCAGAGAGATGCCAAGYGCAAGTGTAGCTGACCGTGGTACAAACTAGTTCAGTTTTCTGCTCCGAGAAGTCGTAAAAAAATCCACTTTTTATTTTTACTGCTATTTTTAAAGCTAGAATAGTATTCGATCCAGTCCCCAGTGTAGTTCATAACCTCCGTTTTGGGATGCCGTGTGGAACCAGAAACAAGCAGCAGGAATGGCGCGGGGGTATCTCCTGCTGGGATTGTTCCTGAGCTGTTGCAAAGGAAAGGCCCGGAACTTCACGACGTAATCTGCATTGCCCCAGCTCTAGTTCCACCAAAGACCGTAGCGGGTTTGGGTTTGGGGGTTTTTTTGCCTTCAGCAGCTGTTAATCTAATTTGAAGTGTTTATGGGTATCACACYTGAATTTGCTGGTTTGGGGGAGAAAGAGGGCAAGAATCTCCTCCAGGCTAAATCAAATGAGGGTACTGAAACTGGGGAGCAGGGAGGAGGGTGTTCAGGTGCTTCATAAGCTGCCTCCATTYCTATCCCTTTGCAGCAGCGTGAGCAGAACCAGAAGCAACCACTTACTTGTTTTCAGAGCAGCAGCTCATTTACTGCTACTCCTAACATTCTTAATCAAAATAAGAGAGTGGTATCCTACCATTCTTGGCTTGTTTTGTCGTAATTGCTTAGCTTATCTGGTGTTTGTATGTAACACTGGGGGTGCACACCAAAGTCTAATTGTATTTTTCTTTTCTCTCCCTTCCCATATATATTGATGCAAGATTGTTGAAGGTGAGTTGGCGTTTTACAATTGATAAAGGAATTGTCCTAAACTTAATTTTTTTTTTTTTCTTTTCCAACGAACTTGAGCAGCATGAATTGAAACTGCATTTACCAAAAGGCAGAGGACAGTGCTAAAGTATCTGGCCAGTGTCTTAGAGAATGGATCCAATCTGTGTTTGATAGTCGCTACCAGAGCTCGTAGAAAGTAGCTGAAATAAAATACCTCAGAGCTGCTCAAAATATGTTTTCTTATTTTCCAAATACAGAAGTTCTGTAAGCYCAAAGTTGATGATAATAATTTTAATTAGCACTTTTAGCACTGGAATATGTGCTTTGAGTAAGAAAATGTTGAAAGGCTTTTTTAGCCTGTATTGCAGTGAAGGTGCATTCTACTTTAGGTGTTACAGTAGTTATAGATATAAAGAAGTTAATTCTTTACGCCTTTCAGACCTTGTTCTGATTATAATATCTGAGATGTATGTTGTTAGCTGCTTGCTTAGAATGTAATCTATTCTGTGGTCTGAATGAAGCAAAAGCAAGTAAAAAATACTTGCAATAAAAGTTGTAGCTGTATACTTATGCAGAAAAGAACTTTAATTTTGTGGCTATGTATGTAATTTTAATTGATTAGTGCTTGATTATTGTTACATGTACACTGGAGTTGCAGAGATAATTATTGCATGCAGTTTCTAATTGTTAAAAAGCAAACAGCAGTTGTTTAACCTTTGGATGTTACAGACTAGGCAATTAAAAATTTTTTTTTCTCTCCTTTTATCTTGGGCAATGTAACTCCATTTTCAAGTTACCTTAACTCAGGAGGAAGGTGATGAAAATTTCTAAGGAGACACTGGTTAAAGTATTTTTGTAATTTCCAAGTACTGTTCTTAAAAAGACTCATTTTAGAGAAACCGCCTTTGAGCGGGGAGGTTTGGTTTAACACAGACAAAAAGAGTGGAACAGTTTAGCATCATACCTGGATAGAGCAGTGAGAACCCACAGCAGCTCCATAATTTACATTTTACATTTAAGCATCTCTTCCATCACTTCTGAAACTTCCTGAACAAAGCACACTCTGTGTTTTACCAGGCCTTTTTTGTTGTGTATGTGCTACCTCGCCATGCTACTTGGAAACTTCAGCCCCCCCCCCCCCCCCCCCCCC
>JAYKAV010001082.1:5691-16342 GCA_035582835.1 Phoebastria nigripes
GGGGGGGCTCCTGTTGACTACCTCCTTGAACAGGTGGATGTTTTCTTTACTACAATTCAGGGTCCTGAGTTTACTCTTTGCCTGACCCATATCCCTCAGGACTGCGAACTCCACCAGTGCATGATCACTGCAGCCCAGGCTGCCTCCAATCTTGACGTCACTGATTAGCTCACTTGCATTGGTGACCAACAGGTCCAGTATCGCATCCCCTCTGGTAGGGCTGTCTACTACCTKGCTTAAGAAGTTATCCTCCATGCACTCCAGGAGTCTCCTGGATTGCCTACAGCTCGCCGTGCTACTTTTCCTGCAGATGTTGGCGTCAGGGGTTTCAGCCAGAGTGAGAGGGAGGAGGTGTCACTGCTACTGCAGCCACGTTTCCCTTTCAGCAAGCCACACTGGCCTTGGTTCAGACACCCCTTCCATCCACGTGGTCACTGTCGGGCACTCGGAATAGGGTGAAAAGATGAGACATAAAAGCCCTGAGCAGCTGAAAGCAAAAGGATCTCTCCAACATTTTTTTTGCCCCTTTTGAAACCTCTCAGTGAGTTCTGGCTCGCCCCCAGTCTTGGTCCCACAGTCCCCCTCAGTCTCAGGCTGCACATGGGACCCTGTTCGGACACAGGGGCCTATGTCGCATCATGGCAAGCATGGAGGGGCCGTCAGAGGCAAATCCAAAAATATGTGGCCTGAAATAGTCCGCAGTATTTCTCTGCCTTTCCACCAGTGCCTTGCACTTTGCATCTTTCTTCTCTCTCCTTAGCTGTGGGGAGAAGAGCTGTCTGACGGGCTGGAAGGAGAGGTACAGGTGACTGCCAGCCAGGATGGCGCGCACAGAGCTGTGTTCTGTTGAATTACACTAAGTCCCCGGAATGGCATGGCTCTTTCCTTGGTACAATGTGAACTCTGCCATTTGCAGCCTGGGAGTGTTGGAAGGGCCTGAAGATTGCAGCTCAGGAGCCAGGGGTTTGCTGTTGGTCCCTGCATCCAGGGCATCTCTCTTCCACTGTAAGGCCTTTGCCAGGACAGGTGCCCTTGTCACTAGGGGCCTCTTGGGAGAGGAGGTGTTGAGCCTGGGCCTCACTTCTTGGGGCTGGTCCTGGCTGCATGRTGGGAGGTGACCCTCTACTCTCATGGGTGGTTTTGGTTGCTGGGGTTTTGGGGGGTGTGAAGACAAAAATGTGGATCCCAATAGCAAGAAAGGGAATCTCATAACCAGGATAGTTGGGGCAAGGACATTCAGTGGCTGCCTTGACTGCAGGCAACATGAAATAGGGGAGTTCAGGGGAGCACAGAAGGAGAGCAGCGGAGTCGAGACCCTGGATGTCAGACTGGTGGTGACAGATTGTCCTATCTTCTTCAAGATCATTCAGTTCCTTCCAGAGTCGGTTTCTGGATGGATCTTGTGTGAATGTAGGAGATATTGGACAGGGATTCTGAGTAGAGGATGAGTTGAGTTGCACCTTTGCATGGCCTTGGTTTTCTTTGACAGAGTGGTTTTGGTGAAGGAATGGTCTTCTCTGACTAGACCTCAGACTTAATCCTTGAAGGAATACCAAAATTCGGGTTTTGTGAGGTTTTCTGCCCTGGTACTGAAGTGGAGTGAGGGCCACGATCAGAATAAATGACAGTTTGAATGGGTTCAGAGGAGTTTCTCCCTTGCAACTGATTGGGTCTCCTGCTGGTCCCAGTGTCCCGCAGCAGTGCAGCCACTCTGTGCAAACCAGTGGAAAATTCCTCCCACGTGCTCTGTGYGGGGTCAAAAAGTCCTGAGCTTAATTTCATCAAGGAACTCAGTCCTCTGTGGACAGAAGCCATAAATTCATTTCTGTCATAATTAGGGGTCCCATCACAGAGAGGAACTTTACCAGAGAGGATGCCTGAAAGCTGCTTTCTGGCTATATAAGGTTCAGGATTTTCATTTGGCCTCCGAGTTTCTTAAACAGAGCATTAAGACTCTTCCCCAGGAAAAACRGRGTTAAACCTCTTGCAGTCACCTATTACAGTTCATGTCTGGATTGGCTAAAATTCTTAGACCTTCCCCAAACATACGCACATCTGTATCAGAGGGACTTGAGTCACCATCCCTGGAAGTATTTAAAAGACGTGTAGATGAGGCTCTTAGGGACATGGTTTAGTGGGCATGGTGGTGTTGGGTTGACGGTTGGACTCGATAGTCTTAGAGGTCTTTTCCAACTTTAATGATTCTATGATTCTATGACTTGCACGAGCCAGCTGGGTTAAGTGTACTCCATTGAAGCGTGGATGTGTGCTTCGCGCTCAAGTGCACCAGTCTTTTACAGCACTTCTATTTAAGGGACCTAACTGGTCTGTAATGGCCACAGCCTCACTGGGCTTCCACCGAACGAACGTTGCCCTTACTGTTCCTGAACACTCGCTCCTCTATTCCCTGTCCTTTCAGCCTTTCAGGTTACTGCTGAGTTAATGGGGTGGAGTCCCTCCAGTTAACCACGGAAGGGAACTTCAGGCAGTATATCTTTGCAAGTTTCAGAACAAATTCTTGTGCGAGAAGGTTCAGTGTTTAGGAGAACCTGGGGAATTTCTTCTGCCTTCACAGCAGCTATTAACCCTTTGTGCAAGTGAAGTTTTTCTCTTATATCTGCAATGATTGCATTCCCTTGATCCTGACTTATCTTAGTGGCTTTATGTTGCTCTGCTAGAAGCTGAGCTGCTGTGCTAGCTGTCTCTAGCTCTCTCTGAAATCTTCTATTTCTAAATCTTGTACTTTTCCAACTTCTATCTCTAGTTGTGTAATTTGTAAACTTGTAAATTGAGGCTCTGTCTGTGGGCCTGAAGATCTTTCTCTCTTCTGATTAAGATGGTGTTTTGTTCTGCTAATTTGGGAATTGCCTCCTCCTTGAGTTTCTGGATTTCTTTTTGCCACTTCTTTACCTCCCCATCTTTGTTAGCGGACCCTGTGACTCCCATGAGGCATACACAGGGTCCAAATGGCACAATCTGCCTTTTTACTGCCTTTCAGTTTTGCCCATTTGCAGTGACTGACATAAGCCTCACAGCCTGCAGAGATGGGATCTGCTCCTTTAAAGCAGCCAGTCCTCCGGGGTCTTTTCCCTTGTTTAATCACCCACTTAGGAGTTTACTAGCATCCTGTTAGTGAGAGCTGCTGGTCTGTTTTGCCTTATGCACTTCCCACACTGCCTTTACACAAACGTACACAATCAAGAATTTTGTTGCTCCAACAGGCTGACTTAAAAGGAATTTTAAATGTGTTTTTTGTGAGAGCTAATTCCAGATTTCCTTTCTTCCCAAGTTCAGTTGCTTCTGAGCCCCCAGAGAGCCAGACCGTCAGATGCACTTCTGGTCCTCACAGTGACCACCCTCCCTCACAAGCCTTGCACTTTTGCTGCAGGGCTGGTCTCCCAGGTTTGGGGCAGCAGAATAAAATTGGTTAATTTGTCAAACAGTGTCTGCGTGGAGGAGCGAGGGCTGCCAACACACTGCATCTAGTGCGGTTCTGTATGGGAGCAGGGCAGTCCACTCAACAGATTTAGTGCAATCAGTCCAGGCGCTAAAAAGCAACCAGTGTCCCAGACCCGGGACAGCCCATTGCCAGATGCCACCCAGTGCAGTTTGGGGCAGGACTCAAAGACACCAGAGGGCGAAGGGTTAAGGCAAATTCTCAAAACCCACAGACCTCGCAGAGTAGTTGTCTCTTTTCCTGGCACATAAATATTTCTCGAGACACATAACTGGCAATCTTGCCAGCCCTGGAAAAGCTCAGACCAACACAAAAGAAAAAAAAAAATCTACTCTGTCAAGCAAGCAGTGAAAAGTGCAGAAAGGAAAGTGGTTTGGGGAAATGAGTTCAAATGGTGCCCACACACTCGGGCTCGCTAAGGCCAAAGGCAGCGAGTGCACAGGCTAAGGGCCAAGTTGCTAATGAGACGCACATACTGGTCATGATATTCATAAATTCAGAGCCTTGTTTGACAGAAATAAAACGCAGGAGCATGAATGTACAAGCACACGCATTTTGTTATAGGGTCCCTCAAAAACACTTGCTGGTGAAACGGGAGTCCTTCTGTCCAGACAAGGAATCCTGCCTTCAGTCAGTCCTTTGCTAATTTGGCAACTCTCGATTTCACTCAACAGGGTCCATCTCCCCGGGAGCCCCTCCAGAAAGGGCTCCCCCAGTGTCTGGAAGATTTCCCAGCTACAGCCTGGGGCAACTTCCAGTGCGGATGACTGGCTGAGGACAGAGAGCAGCTTTGTGGTGTGAGCAAAGGGACAATTATACCTTCAGTCTGGCGGTGAGTGGGGTCTGGGTCCCCGGTGCCAGTTCACTGGCTTACTTTGCTTTTCTTGCCTGCCTGCCTGCTTGCTTTCTTGCCTGCTTGCGTGCCGGCTGGCTGGCTGGCTTGTGTGTGTGCGCTTGCCTGTGTATGTATGTGTGTGCTTGCCTGCCTGCCTTCTCCATCTCTCTACTCCACGGTGATCAAGCCCCTTTATTCTTCTTTACTGCTAATTGTTCCTGCATGACTCACCCTTAGTGACAGCTGGGGAAACCTCGCTGTTTAACCCTTGCAGCTTTGGATCTGACCTGCTCCGGCCAGTGTGGCTGTGAGCCAGTGGGCTGGGCGCAAGCTGGGAGCTCTGCACTGCTCGCCCTGATGTCCCAGCTGCTCCTGCCGTGTCACCCCGATGTCCCAGCTCCTGCCCCTGTTCCCAGCACCGCTGGGGCTCTGGTAATGCTGAACCTCCTGCTGCCAGGCAGCCCCTGAGCCAGAAGCAGGTCCAGCAGTGCTCTTGGAGGGCTGTGTGAAACCTCCCAGGAGTGGGCTGAGGTGAGGTGGTGAGGTGGGCTTATGGCATGGCCAGCATGGCAGGGGCGTGCAGGCAGAGGCCACCTCCCCTCTGTCTGGGATGGGGGTTCCCAGCTTCCCCCAGGAACCACACGCCTCCTGTGTGCCAGCCTGTGACCTGCTGTGACTGCCCCTGGAGAACAACTTGCAGAGCAAGGCCAAAGCAGCTCAGCTGGGAGGGCCTTAGGCTGAAGGTCCCTGGTTCAACCCGGGGCTTTTGCAGTCGTCTTGCATGCTCTCTCTGCAGAGCAGTCTGTCTCCTTCTGGCCTGCCCCAGCCCTCCTTCTCCTGCCTTCCCAGTGCTGAGGGCACAGCCTCTTCTGCATCATGTACTGCAGCTCCCTAGTCCTTTTACGGACTCCCTGCTGCCCTCACTCCGGAGACCATCACCAGGGACAGTGTGGTCTCAGAAAGGCTGAGGAGAGAAGAGTTCCTTCTCTGGCCCTGCTGCCCGCACTCCTGCTTGTGCAGCCCAGGGTGCTCTTGCCCTCTCTTGGCTGCAAGGACATACTGATGAATCCAGTTCAATGTCTTGTTCACAAGGACCTCCAGGTCCTTTTCTGCAAAGCTGCTTCTGTAGCACAGTCACCCCCAGCCTGTCCTGTGCCATGGGCTGTTCAGGCTCAGCTGGCTCCGATGTCTCCCTGATGGGTCTGGCTCCTCCTCACCTCTTTCCAGGGGCTGCACTTTCCATCTACCTGCAGCTCTGCAGGAGTAGAAGGAGCCTTCCTTCTGTGCCAGAAATCACCAATTTCCATGCCCTCCCCCTGTGCGGGGGGCTTGTTTTGGGTCCAGTGCTCCTCTGGGGGTGGTCTCTAGCTGTACCTCCTGTCCTCACCACAGGGGGAGGGGTCTCCCCTCCATGGGGGTCTCTGCAGAGACCCTCGTGTCACTCTCCTGTTTGTCCTCAATGGTGCTAGTAGGGGTGTGTGGAAGGAGAGGGTGTCTGTTCCTTTAAGGGCATCGGCCCAGATGCAGAAGCAGATAATAAGAAAAGTAGGAAGTCATAAAGAAGAAGGTGCAGAGACGCTGACCTGACCAACAAGTGATAAGGGAGGCAGTAGCGAGACCACACCTCGGCAGTGGCACTGACTGATGGGCTGTCAAGGGACTGCAGGCAAAGCTGGACTTGGCAAGTGGTCAGGTTTGATCAGGATGCAAACCGGGGGGTCTGGGATGTAGGTGGGGGTTGGTGGGACTGTGCAAACTGGTGGAGGATTGAGGGGGGAAGGGAGCCCTTGGCAGGGTCATCTGCAAGGACAAGCTCCAGGAGACACCGATAACCATCTCCTGGCCATTGCATTAACCACTCCTGGTGATCCCATTAACCTTCATAATAATAAGTAAATAAATGCTAATAATAATGGTAGTCCTAATTATAATATAACGAATCCTTTCTTAACTCTCTGTGTACTCTCACTCTCTTGGGGGGGTGGGGAGCAGTGTGTATGTGTGCTTTGCAAGGATTAAGTGCCAGCTACTGCCAAGAGCAGCGTGCATGGATTTGGGGCCAGCAACAGGAGTGAGACCAGGGGTGTGGGCACCCCGTGGCCTGTGGTGTCAGATACTGGAGCCGGTGGGGGTCCCAGAGCTGCTACTGGACCCAGTGGGGGGTCTGGGCCTCTAGCCAGTGGGGCGGGAATGGTGTGTGTCCCCAAAACCAGCTATGGGGGGACCGGTGTTGGGGAGTTTTTCTTGTGCCCCTTGAGGCAAATTGAACACACGTCTGTGCTTAAACACAGAGATGCGATGGGCCACGTGTGGGGCAGAGTCCTACTGCCGCAAGCGCTTCTGCAGGGATTCGGCACCGATGGGGCAGGAACCAGTTCCTTCCCCGTGCTGGGGCCAGTGCCAGTCTTGTAAGCACCAGCCGTGGGTCCATCCCCAGCCCAGCTCTGCCAGGGGTGGCCCCTGAGCCCCGCCATTGCAGGACCCTCACGAGTCCATCCTGTGGCATGTGCCATCTCACCAGCCAGGGAATCTCTGAGTCTGGAGTCACTCTGTCCCCAGCTCCTGCTCCCTGCCCTCCCTGTCAGATTGCTCCTTGGTCACCAGGTGCCATTGCTGGGCAGTGGCAATTTGGGTTTCCCCTTCAGGGAGGTGAGTGAGGGACTCTGTGCTGGCAGCTGGAGTGGGACTGTGGGTCACAGCACRTGTGCCTGGTGCTGGCTGCTGGGGAGGTGAGGGTCTGTATCCCCCCCAAACCGGGTGTGCATGGGTATTCACCAGCAAACTTCAGGGACCAGCCGGGAGCAGGGGGGCCTCGGGTCTGGGCTGGGGTATCAGGTGGGCAGGGGTCTGTGCTGGTACCCGGGGGAACCTGTGAGTGTGGGGTTCCTGTGGGACGGGTGTGCAAGTGCTGCGTGTTTGCAGCGAGCACTGAGCTGGACCAGCTGGCGAGTTGGGGACCCATGGAGTGGGTCAGAGGGTAGGGGTCCCGGGCAGCAGAGTGGCCATGCCAGTGCTTGGGAGACCCAAGCGTGTGTGTGTGCCTGCATGAGTGACTGTCTGTCTGTGCTGGCCCTGGAGGAGGAGGGGACATGGCTGTGGGTGCTGGTGTGTGATGGGGGTCCTGTGCGTGGGGGCTGCTGGCGGCAGTGTCTTGGCTGTGGCAGGCTGTGTGACCAGCTGTGTGCGTGTGCCCTGTGCGTGCGTCTGTGCATGTGTGTGTGTCTGTGTGTCTCTGGGACACATGCTCAGCTTCGCTGCTGGTTGAACCTGCCAAGGAGAAAGCAGCAGCTCTGTCCCTCCTCCTGGGCAGAGACCCCGGGTCCCCAGGGGGGTCCTGGGCCGGATTTGCTGAAGGCGGTGGCAGCTCCCAACATCCCTTGACATTCCACTCTGCTGCCCTGCTTGCACACCTCCCTCACCTCTGCCTGGGTGCCCAGACCCAGTTCCCACAGGGGAAGATCATCTCCTCCACAGCACCAGTCTTGCTTAGTCACCTGCTTTCCTGAGCAGAGTTTCTTGGCCCCTTTGCTCCCTGCTGCAATGTTGGATGAAATACATACGTGCTCTTCTCTGGGCATCAGCAGGGAGCGAAACAGCATGGGCAGACCCGCAGCGAACAGCCCTCTGCATCAGCTCCTTCCCACTGAAAGGGCCAAGGTGGCATAGAGGTGGCAGCGGTGCCTCCCCAGGGTCTAGTGGGGACAGCTACGGGCCATGACATCATGACTTCAGAGCAGCCCCAGCTCAGAGACTGGCAGTCATTTTTCCTCTCCAAATTCACATTCCTTTGCCATTCCTGCACATCGCACCCAGACTTTACTTCTGTGTTCTCCGTCCCCTCCACACTGGACCAAGGGCTCACAGCAGAAGCACCTCAGTCGTTCCCAAATCCATAACCTAGCCACCAGCCTGCACTGTCCATCCCAGCCGCAGCCCCTTGCAGCCCCCTGTCCCCGCACAGCGGGAGAACGTGCTGCTCATGCAGCCATGAGCAGCTCCTCGAGTCCTCCTCTGGATCCTCCTGCAGGTGAACATGGCTCTCCCACCAGGAGCTTGACCAGGATGGTGACCCATGACAACCCTCTCCCTCCCCAGTGAACCTGTCAGGCCAAGGCACGTGCACAGACCGGCCAGAGTCCCGCAGCCACATGCACGTCCTAGCCTCCAATGTGCTCTCACGTAGCTGACCCCCCAGGGAGGCACCGCTGGAGAGTTTTGGCTTTTGCTGTGACTGAGCACAAGTGTGAGGAGGGAGGAGAGGATGGGCACGTCTGTCCAAGCGTGGTTATTGTCTTTGCCAGCTTTGAGAATGGGCTTGAAGATGCTTGTCTGCAGGGATAGTGAATGCAAGACGGCCACTGCTCCAACAGACTCCTTCTCAGTTGTTTTTGAGGCAGAAAGAGGAGAGTCGCTGGTGAGGATGGCATTGGCGCCCCCGTGTGCAGAGCAGAAGAGATGAGCAGTCCATCCCCTCAGCCACCGTCGCGCTCCAGGAGATCACAGTCAATGTGGTCCAGCTTTGGCTCCCCCCAGCCCCTCTGGCAGGCAGGTGCTCAGCTGGGACAAATCCAGACCATCAGCCAGCACAACCTCCCTGGCCGCACTGCCCAGAGCACAGCCCCGTCCCGAGGGGCTGAACCACCAAGCTTTCGGTTATCGGCTGAGCATGCTTGCCTGCTGTGCTGCAGAGCCCTTGGGTGGAGGCGTCCTGGGGCGCAGCGCAGGTGCGGGGACAGTCCCTGGTGCTGCAGGAAGGGGAGGGTCCCTCAGCCAGCCCACACCCCCAGCCCCCAGGAAAGGGGAAGCCATCTTTCACCCCACCCCAGGGATGCTGGCGGGCAGAGGGGAGAAGGGGGAGGCCCCGTGCCTGGGTGAGGGTTTGCAGGCCCTTCAAGCCCAGGAGCCCCTCCTTCCCATCCTGTGTCCCCGCCACCAACCCCCCTGCCATCGGAGCCCAGGGCACCTCACCCAAGGGAGGGCACTTGCCTGGCCCCTTCCCTGCTCCTGCTGCTGCAGTCGGGGACAGATGTGACACACACAGGACCATTGCACTGGTGGCAGAAGCGGCACAGGAGGGATTTGCTCCTGTCCGTTGACCCACCCGTGGTCACAGAGACACTGAAGGGGCAGCGCTCTGCGGTGCAGCCCTGTGCCAGGACCAGTCCCCAGCTGAGACACGATCCTGGCTTCCCCCATTCCAGCCTGCAGCCCCACAAAAGGCTTCAAATGCTGCTCTCCAAACGGCCTGCCCCCAGCATGTACCGGTGCACGGGGTTATACCTCCCCAGGTGCTGGACTTTGCACTTTGGGACGCTGCAAACAGAAGAAAAAACTTTTTTTGCCTCCTCCAAGCTCAAAAACTGTCCACCCTGATGAGCAGCTAGAAAGGCGAAGGTGGCAGGAGGCTTCCGTGGATGAACAAGGAGCCCTGACAAAATTCAAACGTGAGAAGGAAGCATACGGAGGTGGAAGCACGGGACAGTGGCTTGGGAAGTCCCAGTGTGCAGGGATCAAAAGCCAAAGCCCTATTGGAGTTGAATCTGGCGAGGGATGTGAAGGGCAACAAGAAAGGCTTCTATAGGTACATCTGCAGCAGAATGAACAATACAGAAGATGTGGGCCTGCTGCTGAATGGGAGTAGGGACCTGGTCACAAAGGACATGCAGAAGGCCGAAGTACTGAATGCCGCCTTCACCTCGGTCTTCACTGGTAAGACTGGCCATCAGCAGTTCCAGGTCCCTGAGACCAATGGGAGAGTCCAGGGCAAGGTGGACTTATCCTTGGTGCAGAAAATCAGGTTGGGGAGTGTTTAAACAACCGGGACACAGGTAAGTCCATGGACCTTGATGGGATGCACCCACAAGGGCTGAGGGAGCTGACTGGTGTCACTGCAAGCCCACTCTTGATAATCTCTGAAAGGTCACGATGATCAGGGCAGGTTCCTGAGGTCTGGAAGAACTGTTGCCCCTGTCTTCAAGAGAGACAAGAAAGAGGATTTAGGGAACTACAGGCTGGTCAGTCACTTCCATCCCAGGAAAGGTGATGGACCAAATAACCCTGGGAACCCCTTCTGAACACAGGAAGGGCAGGAAGGTGACTGGGAGTACTCAGCATGGATTTACAAAGGGCAAATCACATCTGACCAACCTTGTAGCCATCTTTGGTAAAATGAGTGGCTTGGTGGATGAAGCCACCGAGGCGAAGGGCTCTGGAGTGGAGGATCGCGGCGGGGGACCTTTCCTAAAGTGGCAAAACCGCGGCAAAAACCGCGAAGGCAAAAACCCGCGAAGGCAAAAGCCCAGGGAGAGAGAGGGAGCCCCAGCCCCCACCCCTCCCCGAGCCGGAGGAGTGAGCTCCTG
>JAYKAV010001084.1:0-15613 GCA_035582835.1 Phoebastria nigripes
CACGTGTTAGATGGGAGCAAAACCTCTCAGATGAAAGGGGAAAAGATGTAATCATCCGGGAGAGCTCTGCAAGCAAATACTGCTAGTTAGCAAAGTGCCTCAYGCAGAAAGAACGCTTCAGGTCGCCCGAGGCTTGGAGAGAGGGTATAAAAGTCCATGCGTCTCCAGGCCCGCCACCCGCTGCCCTTGCTGCYGTCTCCTCAGTCAGCTAGGTAAGTCTGAACCCACCCGGGTTCTTTCTGCAGGCGYGCTTGTGGTTCTGACCCGTCCTCTTCCCTCGGCTTCCRTCTCGTGCTCATGCCCTGCTCTGTGTTTCAGCTCCGCCTCCCYCGCCGAGAGATGTCTTGCTACAGACCCTGCCTCCCTTTCCCSTGCGGACCAGCCCCCCTTGCAAACAGCTGCAACGAGCCTTGTGTTCTGCGGTGCGCTGACTCCACCACCGTGATCGAACCCTCCCCGGTGGTGGTGACCCTGCCGGGCCCCATCCTCACCTCTTTCCCTCAGAGCACAGCCGTGGGATCCTCTCTGTCAGCTGCTGTTGGGAGCTCCCTCAGCGCTGGGGGGGTCCCCCTCTCTTCCGGGGGCGCCCTTGGATTTGGGAGATTCACAGGCCTCGGGAGCGGTCTGTGCGGGCCCCTGCGTTCGTGCAATCTGTATTGTTAGGGCCAGYGGATCGCTCACGTTGGAAAGAACAACCAGGAACGCAGAAACGAGATCTGGATCCGGGACCGGGGAGATGCCTGTGGTTTCCCTGTGCRCGGGACGCCTGCCTCTCCCCTTGAACGGAAGGGAGCCGTGTGTCATCCCTTGACAACGTGCCCTTCTTGCTCTTATTCTTCCTGTGCTTTCCTTGCTACCCCCCAGGTAGCCCCCTCATCCTCCTCCCTCCTGGGCTTCATAGCTTTTGCCTTTGACCAAGGCAACGTGCTTCACCCGCCCTTGCTGTAGATGGGAGAGGATTCTCGCCGGCTGCGGCTGCAATGGGGAGAAAGGAGCGCCTTGCAGGCGCTTTGCATCCCGCTGCAAAGGGTGACGTCTTCGTGCCCTGTGGAGCCCTCGACCTCTCATGCTCAGCGCTCTTCCCCCTCCCCTCAAAATGCACACTTCCTGTTCTCATTAAAGAGATGCCGCATCCCAGCCTGCGTCTCCTCGTGTTCCTTTCTCCCGAAATTGCAACTTCCTCCCGGGCAACGCGTGCTGTGGGGCTGGTGATTTTTCCCTACAGGTCGATGCACAGACTCCTGCTCAGCCGTTCCACGCTGCCCTTGCCTCATCCCTGGCCATGTGCAGGCCGGTCGCTTTGAAATGGACTTGCGCTTCCTGTCCCACCAAGCGTCCGTGGTGAGCGGAAGAGGATGGAAGTGGCGAGGCCCTCYGGGGGAAGGCAGAGAGGGGCATTTGGAGGCATGATGATGGAAGGCGGGGGGCCTCTTTCTCCTGCCACCTGCCCTGTGCCCAGCTCTGTGTTCACCGGGCACAGAACCGGTGCAGGCAGTTTTGGTCAAGCCAAAGTGAGCCGTCCTAAGCGTATCAGGCGGGCTACAGGCACGAGGTGAGCTGAATTGGAAGTGGCGTTTTTGTGCACTGAGAAGTCCTATCTTTTCAAATGCCACCTTGAGATGCAACTGTCGTCTAAATGTGCAAAAATTCTGTTTGTCCATGAAGCCACTCCTCTTTCAAAAACCTGTTTCTTTCATGAGTTTTGATATAGTCTAAAGTTACCTACAGATGTGGCTGCCCATAGATTTCTAGCACGCCCTTTAGCTCACCTGCTTGACCTGCTTCTTCACAGCTGTCGTGGTTTAACCCCAGCCAGCAACTAATCACCACACTAAGCCGCTCGCTCACTCCCCCCCCGTGGGATGGGGGAGAGAATCGGAAGGGTAGAAGTGAGAAAACTCATGGGTTGAGATAAAGACAGTTTAATAGTTAAAGTAAAAGCCACACACGCAAGCAAAGCAAAACAAGGAATTCCTTCACTATTTCCCATCGGCAGGCAAGTGTTCAGCCATCTCCAGGAAAGCAGGGCTCCATCACGCGTAACAGTTACTTGGGAAGACAAATGCCATCACTCCGAGCGTCCCCCCTTCCTTCTTCTTCCCCCAGCTTTATATACTGAGCATGACGTCCTATGGTATGGAAYACCCCRTTGGCCAGTTTGGGTCAGCTGTCCTGGCTATGCTCCCTCCCAGCTTCTTGTGCACCTGGCAGAGCATGGGAAGCTGAAAAGTCCTTGACTAGTAGACTACTTAGCAACAAGTAAAAACGTCAGGGTGTTATCAACATTATTCTCATACTAAATCCAAAACATAGGACTATACCAACTACTAGGAAAAAAAAAATTAACTCTATCCCAGCCAAAACCAGGACAACAGCACAGCTGGTGGTGGTCTGCACTGCTCGCAATCCTTTGTCTGGTGGAAGAGGCAAAGGAGAAAAGGTCACTTTCTTTCCGTGCTTCCTTCCTCTTCTTAATGATCTGTTGAAGGAAGTCCAAGTGGGCACATGGAGGTTTCCCGTTTACACGCGAAACAGGTGGAGTCGACCATCTGGGTGAGGCTTGTTCCCTTCATGGAAGTGATTGGTGTAAAGTGGCGGAGTGCACATCTATATCCACTTGCCCATTCCATGGATACTGACCTCAGGCATTGTCATTACGCCTCAGGCCAGGAATACATCTTTCCCAGAAACCCATGTCCAATAGCTCTGAATCTCCCACCACCCCCAGCCCTGTCTATATGCATGACATCATATGTCATCATATGCATGACATCATATGTCATCTATATGCAGGACATTGTATGTCCATCCGCAGCCTTGAAGGGTGGCCAGCTGCCCGGGGGCCCCCATCAGCTGGTGGAGGTGGGGGAGGTGGATAAGGTTCCTGCAGGTTCTGCCCTCTACATCCTGCCCAATGTCTGTGCCCCTCCCCGCAGCCCACCTGCAGAGCCCCATTGCTTCAGGAGCTGGTCACAGGCAAAGATGCGGCAGCCTTCCTGGACGCCTCTGAATGTGTGGCTGAGGGTGGGCAGTGGCAAGAGGAGAGAGGCCAGCTTGGCTGGAGCTCTGTCCAAAGGCCACATGGTTTATGGCAGCTTGGACCTTGCCAAAGCAAGTACCTAGAAAACAGCAGCGAGGCCTTTCTTTGCACTGCTATGGCTCAGCCTTGAGACACAAGCGCCAAAGCATCAGAGATTTCCATTATGAGCAAGGTGGTTATGTGGGGTGCAGGAGCCTTGCAGCTTGCCGGGAGAGCTGTGCCTGAAACTGGTTGGCTGGAGCCACAGAGCCACAGTATGGAGCAGATCCTGCAGCTGCTGACCCAAAAGGAGTTCCTGGCCAGCCTTCCACAGGGAACCCAGAGTAGGGTCTGAGCCAACACAGCCCTTAGACCTGTCTCAAGACAGGTGGCATCTTTCAGATGGATTTCTGCAGCAGGTTCTCTGCCCCCTTGGGAACAGCCTACAAGGAAGAAGGCCGTCCCAGGTTGAGACAGGAGCACTTCCCCATTCATTCACTGCCTCCCTTGTCTGATGGGCACCTTGTGCTTGGAGGCTTCTGCTTCTGCCAGCAGTAGCTGTGGAGGGCCTGTGCTGGTGGAGCCAGGGGGAGTTGCTGCCAATAACCCCTTTGCTCTCAGGTGCACCCTGGGAGCCCCTTTGCTCTCAGGTGCACTCTGGGACTTTTTTGCAGTGGGAACCCTCTCTCCATCTCCTTTTAGACTGGCTCTTCTTGTGACCTTGCCTTTCCATGGGGCTTGTGGAAGTCGGGGACCTGAGCTGCCACAAGCAGAGCTGAATGGGTCCCGCTGTGTCTGCAGGGGCCAGTGCTGTTGTGAGATCATGGTAGTGTCACTGACAGGGGTGGATGTGGAGCAGAGGTAGCTGGAGGGGTCATCACACAGAGGAATCTGCAAGTGTCACAACCCTGGGTGAGCACTGTGACCTCACCCCATACTCCACCAGGCAGGTGGCACGGTGGCAGGGAGCAGCAGGGATGCCCAGCAGCAGGGCAGGCAAGCATGTTTTGAGAACCTGGCATGTCTTCCTACAGTTCATAAAGTGCTTCTTGTATTCCTGTCTTGTTTTCCCCCACTGTCTAACTGGAAACCACGAGCTTTAATGGGAAGTTGTGTGCTTGTATCTTTCCTATCTATTTGCTTTTTCTCTTCTCCCCTCTCAGGTAACTACCACCAAAGAAGAAGAGAGAAGTGAAGAGAGAAAAGCCTGAAATCAGACTTTTCTTTGATGAGGAAGGTGGTCATCATCATGGGGAATGGCCAGGGAGGAGAGGTATTCCATGATCCCAAACCAATTAATTTTTTTTTCCAAATACTTTTAGCCACACTATTTTTCCAGGAAAAAAAAAATCTTTTCCTTTCTGTTCTTCCCATCCTACCACGATTCTCAAAACATGGCAGGAAGATTTTTATGGTTTGGCTTTCATTCATAACCTATCAGTGTGGAAAGGAAAACCAAAAAAATAATGTGAGTAGTGGGAAATAAGCACAATATGGTAACAATCTGCACCATGGACCTTACACCCAGCTCTCTCAAATCCTGGCCCTCTCCATCACCCTAGGAGTCTTTGTGGACATCTCCCCCTCATCTCACCTGGGGTCATCCTACATGACCCCCACCGCTCTGCCAGGCCCCAAAATCCATGGCGTGACTTCCTCCCTTGCCTGATGGGCACCCTGTGCTTAGAGGCTGCTGCTTCTCCCAGCAGTAGCTGTGGCAGGCCCATGCTGGCAGAGCCAGGGGAAATTGCTGCCAACAGCCCCTTTGCTCTCACATGAGCCCTGGGCTTGTTGTATTGGGACATTTGGCTTGCCTTAATCCATTTCTTCATGTGTGAGCAGTTGCCTTCACAGTCCTCCCATGTAGCTCTCTCCTTGCTTCCACCTTCTGGTTACTTCCTTTTGCTGTCCAGCTCAGTCATACGTCCATGTGGGCCTTATGCTTGCTCAACTTTCTGCATGATAAAATGGACTGATCTTCTGCTCTGTGGAGGCTGTCCTTGAAGATCAAGCAGATCTCCTGGGCCCCTTTGTCCTCCAGGGTGTTTTCTGCCCTTCCATAGTGCAGGGTTGCAATTCTACTGTTGGTCTCACTCACTGCTCTCAGTCTCTCTAAATCCACAGTTTCATTGTCACTTCTGCCAAGGCTGCCCTTGGCCTTCTTATCTTCCATCACTTCCTCTTAGCTTGTGCATCAAAGGCCCAACAGATAATTTTTCCTATTTGGTTTCTCAGCCACGTGCACCAGGAAATTGTCTTTAATACATTCCAGCAAGTGCCTTGACTGCTTGTGCCTAGATGTCTTGCCTTTCCAGTACATATTGGGGTGGTTCAAGTCACGCGTGAGTACTCAGGCCTGTGACTGAGAGGCTTTCTCCAGCTGTCCCAAGAAGACCTCCTCCACCTCCTCTTCTTCATCGGGTGGTCTGTAGAAGACCCCTACTACAACATCACCTGTGCTGATCTGCCTTTTGGTCCTTACTCAGAAACTCGCCACCGGCTCATCACCAGTAGCAGAGCAAAATGGCACACATTCAAGCCACTTCTTTACGCAGAGTGAAACCCCTCCTCCTTGCCTTCCCATCCTATCTTTCTTGAAAAGCTTGTATCCCTCCACTGCAGCACACCAGTCATGGGAACTATCCCCATCATATCTTCTCAGTCCCAAAGAGGTTATAGCTCTGGACTGTGCACAGACTTCTCATTCCTCCTATTGGTTTCCCATGCTACATGCACTTGTGTACAGGCATTGGAGACGTGCCCCAAGTCATGCTGCTTTTACAAGAGAAGTGAGAGATCCTCCGCGGTGTCATGTTGTCCCCAGGACACATCTGCTCTGCCCTTGTGCTCTCCCTTCTCTGCAGGTTATGGTTACCTTTCCCCAGCATAACCAGTTCAAGGGTCTCCTGACCAGGCTAGCAGACCTGCTTGCCAATTCTTGCTGCACTTTGTCAGATGTATCCCATCCCTGCCCAGCAGCTGTTGTTCCTCAGAGAGAATGTTGTTCCTTTAATGATGATAATGCCCTGCCTGTGGCACCAGCCACACAGCCAGGTCCTGACCCAGTGGCTGAGACCATTTCTATTTGAGCCTTTTCCCCCTCACTGGCAGGGTTGAAGAGAACACCATCTGAGCTGCCATGACCTTCCCTCTTGCCCCAGCACTATGTAGTCACCCTTGATACACTAGATATCCATGTTGGTGAGGCCACTGCCCCTTCTTCCTTGCTTCTACCCTTGGCTCCAAGTTTGTCTTCCCTGGCAGAGCCGCCATGAGCAAGCACTGCACAAAAGCTCAAGCACAAGCCTCAGCCTCTTGGCTGTGAATGGCACAAAAGGTCTTGCAGTAGCCCCAGGGCCATCTGGCCAGGAGCTGCCTTCCTTCAGGTGTCCCGTGCCCTCTGCTTACTGTGATCAGCAGCAAAGGCTGTTTCTATTTGCTGCTGATCCTACAGTGTAACTCCCTTCCCTTCTGTTGGCAGCTCCCCTCCTTGTTTGCCATTGGCATCCTTTGTCCCTGAGCCTATAGTCTGTACCATTCTTGCTAAAGGAGAGGCATAGTGAGGAATGGAGGTGGAGGGTGGTGCTGGAAAAAGGGGGAAGGCAGAGGCTCACCCAGGACTCAAACCCCGGCCTTTGTACATCAAAAAGCTGAATACCTCCTTCCAGAGAAGAGTTCCAAAGGGGAGATGCAATTTGTCTTAAGTGGCTTGATTTGATTTGATTTACTTTGGAACCGTATAGTTTGAGTTTGTGTTTGTTTTGTTTGGGAAGGTTGGGTTGGATTGCACAGCGCTGGGTTGGATATGGCTGAGTTGGGTTTGGGTGGGTTAGGTTTGGCTTGGTTGGTTTGCTTTTTTTTCCTGGGGGTCGGAACTACCCTGAATGCCTTTCATGACATGGAGCTGTGTGGCATTGTTCTTTGTTGAGATTTTAAGTCCCTAGAGGGAAACCACCCTGTCTGCCCCTCAGGACTCCTGAACATGCTTTCTTGCTGGCTTCCCATACCTTCCCCTTTGCTTCCCCTCCTCCCTTTTATTTCCCCTTCCCCTCCCCTTCCCTTTTCCCCTTGCCCTTTCCCCTTGCCCTTTCCTTTCTCTTTCAGTCCAGACTACAATGGAGGGGAGGGGAAGTCAGACACAGTCCTGACCCTGCCCCCAGACCAATGGAGCCCCCAGAAGAGATGGGAAATCCCCGTGCTGAGGGAGCTCCCAACAGCAGCTGACAGAGAGGATCCCACGGCTGTGCTCTGAGGGAAAGAAGTGAGGATGGGGCCAGGCAGGGTCACCACCACTGGGGAGGCCTGGATGGCCACTGTCAAGTCAGCACAGCAGGTGACACAGGGCTCACTGCAGCTGCTTGCAAGTGGAGTTGGGCCAGAGGATGCAGAAGGGCCATATTACAGGAACACCATGTTACAGTACCACTGACATAGGAAGGGTCCTCCATAGATCATCCAGTTCAGCCCCTCCCTGCTTCTTAAAGATGGTTCCACTACAGTACCTTGTTCAGTACTGTGTCCAGTCACTTTCTAAATATCTCCAAAGATGGACACTCCTCAGCTTGTCAGGGCAACTTATTTCAGTGTTTGAACACCTTCTCAGCAAAATAAAATAATTCTTATGTTTATGTGGAATTGTCCTGTATTCCAATTTATGCCCATCTCCTCTTGTCCTTTCACTCTGTACCACTGACAGGAGTTTGTCTCTGTCTTCTTTACTCCCTCCTGGCAGTTATTTATACACATTGATAAGATTCCCATGAGCCTTGTCTTCTCCTGTCTAAATGATCCTTGCTCTCTCGGCCTCTGCTCACATGAAACATCCTCCAATCCCCTCATCATCTCCACAGACTTTCACCAGACTCGATCCTGTATGTCCATGTCTCTCTTGTACTGGGATGCTTAGAAATGGACAAGTACTCCACGTGTGGTCTCACCATTACTGAGTAGAGTAGAATAATCACCTCGTTTGACCTGTTGACAACACTCTTCCTAATGCAACACTGGATACTGTTGTCCACCTTTGCTGCAAGGTCACATTGTTGGCTCATCTTTAACTTGGACTCCCAGGGCCCTTTCTGTCAAGCTGTTTTCCAGTTGGTCAGCCCCCGCTCTTTACTGGTGCATGAGGATCTTCTTCCTTGATACAGAACTTTGTTTTTCTCTTCATTGAAATGCATGAGATTCCTGTCAACCTATTTCTCCAGTCTGTCAAGGCCCTCCTGAATGGCAGCACAACTGTCTGCTGTATTATAGAATCATAGAATCATAGAATGGTTTGGGTTGGAAGGGACCGTCAAAGATCATCTAGTTCAACCCCCCCTGCCACGGGCAGGGACATCTTTCACTAGATCAGGTTACTCACAGGCCCGTCCAACCTGACTTTGAACACTTCCAATGATGGAACATCCACAACTTCTCTGGATGACCTGTTCCATTGTCTCACAACCCTGATCGTAAAACATTTCTTCCTTATGTCCATTATAAACCGACACTCTTTCACTTTAAAACCATTGCCCCTTGTCCTGTCATTGCAGGCCTTGGTAAAAAGTCTGTCTCCATCTTTCTTATAAGCCTCCTTTAAGTATTGAAAGGCCACAAGAAATTCTCCCTGGAGCCTTCTCTTCTCCAGGCTGAACAACATAACTTCCAGGAGGAAGTTATGATCTTACCGGGCATGGAGGTGAGGCTGACTCATTGGTAGTTCCCAGGGTCCTCATTATTACCCTTTTTAAAATGGGTGCGATATTCCCTTTTCTCCAGTCACTGGGAGCTTCGCTTGACTGCCATGGCTTTTCAAACATGATGGAGAGTGGCTTAGCAACTGTATCTGCCAGTTCCCTCAGGACCCTGGAATGCATCTTGTTGGGTCCCATGGACTTGTGTATGTTCAGGTTCCTCAGGTGGTCTCGAACCTGATCTTCTCTTGTGATGGGAGGGACTTCATTCCCCAAGTCCCCGCCTTGAGGTTCAGGGACTTGAGAGATGTGAGAAGAGTGATTGCCAGTGAAAACTGAGGCAAAAAAAAATTGTTGAGTATCTCAGCCTTCTCCATGTCGGTTGTCACTAGTTCACCTGCCTTTATTCATTGGGGAGGTACATTTTCTTTAATCTTCCATTTCTGACCTATGTACCTGTAGAAGCTCTTCTTATTATTCTTCTCATGCCTTACCAAATTCAGCTCCAACTGTGCCTTAGCTTTTCTGATCCCATCCCTACACATCTGGGCAGTGTTCCTATATTCTTCCCAGGATAGAGGTCCTTGGTTCCACTGCCTGTGCATTTCCTTCTTGCACTTTAATTCAACCAGGAGGTCCTTACTCATCCATATGCTGGTCTCCTGCTTTCCTTGCCTGATTTCCCACACATGGAAATAGAGAGCTCTTGCACTCATTTTTTTCAGCGTGACACAGTCTCCCTATACTTCTTAGAAAAAGAGTGCGCTTATAAAATAGTAATTCTTTTGAAAGATGTTGTCTTTCTAATTCTAATTCCATGGAGATCTCAAGATTCCTTGCACAGCCACCAGTTAGTTGGGATGACTATCAGGGCTGCAGCGTAAGCCTGGGAGTGAGCAGAGCAGGCAGCAGCCCAATAACTGGCACCCTTCCGTGTGAACTGCCGACACTGCTCCCAACAGATGCCACTCCCTGTTTGCAGGCCCTGGTCGCTGGTGCTCCCTAGGGATCAGTTATATACACCTTTCCGTGGCTTGAACTGGCTGGGGGGACAGCCAGCACTGCCAAGCTCTCTCCCGCTCCTCTCCTTTCAGGAGACCTTCTGCCTACCAGCCTGTCCCTCCCCCACACACAGCCCAAGGGTGTCGGGGGGCCCAGAAACCCCCTTAGACACCCCCTGGCTACCTCATAAGCCTCATGTTCCTCTCAGCACGATGCAACTGCTGCTGCTAGCATCGTCTATCTGCAGTTTGAACTGTATCACCCACTCCTGTAAGATTTGTATCATCTGTAATCTTGCTGAGGTTTCACTCTGCCCCATTGTCCAGGCCATTAATGGAAAATGTTAAACAGTATAGAATCCAGTATCAATCACCATTAGTGTACAGCTTGATTGCCTGGCCTCCAATTGGAATTTGTGCCACTGATCAGAACCCTCTGGGCCTGGCACCTCAGCCAGTTTTCAATCATCTCTCTGTCCACTTATCTGGTTCACACTTCATTAATTCTTCTGTGAGGCTATCATATGAGTGAGCCGTGAAAGTCTTGTTCAAGTCAAGAAAATCAATATCACTTGCTCTCCTCTTGTCCCCAGGGTAGTCATCTCTTCATTGAAGGCTTAGATATACACATCAGAGATGATTTCCCCATCATAAATCCATGCTGACTGCTCCAAATCACTTTTCTATGCTTCATATGATTGGAAGTGGTTTGCAAGTATTATATGCTCCATCACCATCCCAGTGAGTGAGGTGAGGCTACCTCAAGTTCCCTGAGTCCTCCTAGCCCTCTTGAAGGCAGGAGTAGTGTTTGCTTTCCGCCAGTGCTCAGGAACCTCTCCTGATTACTATCACTGTTCAAAGACCATTGAGAATGGCCTGGCACTGACATTGTTGAGCTCCCTCAGCATTCATGGGTGCCTCCCACCAGGGCCAACAGACTTGGGTATACCCAGTATTTTTAAATGTTCCCTAACCTGATTCTTCTCTACCAAGGGTAGGTCTTCATTGCTCCACAGTTTCCCACTGTGCTTAGGAGCCTGTGTTTCCCTTACCAGTGAAGACTGAAGTGAAGAAGGCATTGAGTTCCTTCATTTTTCCTACGTCCTCTGTAATCACCCCCACCCCCCCAGTCATCAGTGGGCCCACACCTTCTTTAGTCTTCCTTTTGCAGTGGATGTACTTGTAGAAACCTTTCTTGTTGCCTCTCATGGCCCTCGCCAGATTCAGCTCAAGGTGGGAGGTCAGGTTGAGAAATTCTCCCTGAAGTTGAAGGCCACTGGTGACATGCATGGGGAGCATGAACCTTGGGGTGGGCAATGACAGAAATGAGGTAGTTTCTGATTGCCACATGAACAGCTCTTTCACGTGTCTTTCAGCATGGTGACAGTTCGGGGTTTCAGGACCCCTGGATCTATCAGCCTCCCAGAGACTCAACACATTCCTGCTTCTGCCCTGATTGCTCCAGTCTGTCCCAGAACCACTGCGTCCACTCAGGGAAGTAGATCACCTTGTGTCCCATCTGTCCCAAGTGCTTCAGCCTCACCTCCCATGGTGAAATGAATGCCAGGTCCACCAGCCCCTTCACCTCCCCAGGCCACAATCCACTACACAGGGTTGCAGAGCCCAAATGATCAACCAGGGCTCATTCTGGGACACCAATGCCTTGATCACAGATGTCCATCGGCACTGAGGAAGGAGAGAGCAGCAGCCAAAATTTCACCTGGACCCAGGGAAAGAAAAACTTACCCTGTGCATGCACTAGTCATGAGAAAGCAGATGGGAAGTGTCAGGGCTGCAGGAACTTTGAATGAGGAGAGCCAGGGTGTGAGAAAAGCCTGGCTTTTCTGGTGTGAGAAGCAAGAAGACAGCAGCCCCCAGGGAAGGAGGACATGAGCACAGGCCCCATCATCCTGCTCAGGGAGCAACAGGAGATTCCCTGGGTGGGACACATGGGCAGCTCAGGCTCTTGCAGCTTTATTGCTGTCTGTCAGGACTCCGAGACTGTTTCTATGGGCACAGGTGGCAAACAGGCTGACGCCCACTCCCCAAAGATGTTTGTTTGCATTGGGGTTTCTTGGCACGGCACAAAGCCCCTCCAGACTCCAGCAGGAGCAGGGACAGCACTGGACCTGCATACTCCACAGCACTAAGTGTGGGAGCTTCAGAATGACCAGTGGGCAAAGACACAACCATGTCATTAATCTGGCATGCTTTGGAAATGCACTTGAGCCAATCCTCCTTCCCCTATCCATTCTCCTCCTCCTTCACTCTTCCCCCTCCCTTCCCTTCCCTTCCCTTCCCTTCCCTTCCCTTCCCTTCCCTTCCCTTCCCTTCCCTTCCCTTCCCTTCCCTTCCCTGCAGTGCCTTCCTTTACTGAACAATGAAACAGTACTTTATGAGAGACAGAGGCATTCCCTGAAACCTTCCAGGATGTGGTGCAGCAAGGAGCCAGCAGAATTACTTTGGCTTGGGGCTTTCTTGTTCAGTTGTTGCAGACTGAAATGGGAGTACCCAAAATGTCCATGGGATGGCAGCAAGAGAACACCCATAGAGTTTTCAGTTTATTCTAGCTCAGCTGTTCGCTCTCCAGATGCTCTTTCACCAGCTGCTCAGCCTGACAAATGGAACCTTCCTCTCCAAAACAGAAAGCAACCTTAATTCATGCCTTCCGAGGCTTGCTAAACGTGCACAGAAAAAGGGGGGAATAGCAGGTGTGGGTGATTGCAAGGGAAAAAGAGTTTGTATGGGTGGAACTGGGTTGTACAGGGCATTTTCTCATCGCTGGCAAAGGAGCTCTAATTCCTGAGTGGGTAGAAAAAAGAAAACCACCCTGCAAACACATGATTTCTAGCACTGGGTGAAAGTCCCCTCAATTCCCTTTTGAGTATGAAGTAATTAAATGTAAGACACCTTCATTTCTCTTGCAGCTTGTAGCCTGTGGGCCAAGGGAAACACAAGGAGCCTCTCTCAACTAGACTCGCTACCTCAAGGGGACGAAGTTTCTCAAGTCTCTGATTCCAGAGTCGCATAAAGAAAAAAACAATGTTCTTCACTGTGCTGACAGTCAAAACACCAATCTGGGCAGTGGGGTCATATGCAGGGTTTGCGTTAGTGCAGAATTTAYACACTCCCACTCTGTCATTGGCAATGCTACAAGCAGGTGGAGTTACAAAGAGGGTGATCGTGATTGTGCATGCTCTGTTCCCTACTGAAATGCCCACCCTAACCCCATCTTGCAGTCACACTGCCTACGTCCAGATCTGAAAACCTGAAAACTAGCACCTTCCTCCTTTCCACTCCATATTCATCCCCTGGAGTATATTAAAATTCACATCTGAACAGCTGATATCAATCCACAATTCCTGTAGCCTTGTCTACCACTCATAAAGCCTAAAAGGCCCATGGCTCCACATTTAACCAGAGAACACCTTCTTTTGAATGGGGGACAGGCAGTTTTTTTAGGGATCCTCGGCAGAACGTTGTTAGAATCAAAAGTGTGTCATCCTGACTCTTCCGGATGCTCAGGATCCCTTCAAAGGGGAAGGGGGTACATGACCTGTGGCTAAAGGCTGCCTGCCCAACAAGATGGCATACCAGGGGTTAGGAGTAGGAGGCGCCGGTCACAATGGCATCGGGGAACTGAAATTATTTTTATGCTCCGGTATAAGAAACTCGTATAAGTTTTTGTGTCTCCCACTATGCTCTTTTCCAATAAAGACAGGACGAGAAAATGAAGACTGGAGACTAAGACAGCTTGTCCTGGGTCTTCATTGCCAGCTTCACCAGAGCCCTGGTTTTAAAACAAGCCCCTGTCTGGGGATGCTGGTGGCTTTGCCCTGGAGAGGAGGTTGGTGCCAGGCCTGTACTCGGATCCTGGGAGCAGCATCTGACCTGGTCACTACATAGTGGGAAGGGAGGGTTTGCACTACATAGTGGAAAGGGAGGGCTTGGCTCTGCTGAGCTCCTCCAGAGCCCTGCAATGCCCAGGGCTCCTGGGGGGACTGCACGAGGCCCTGATAGTGCTATGCATTCCTGGAAATGTTGCTGGGGATGAGGGCGGGGTGGTTTTTGCCCATCTACCCTGTGCCTCTCCCCTGTGGGTATCCAATTGAAGCCCTGGAAGTTCTCCCAGGCTTTGGCTCCCAGCAGACACCTTTGTCTAACCCACATCTCAGCCCAATTGGGCTCCTGACAGCCTGCAAGGCCAGAGGCACGTGGCCAAGCCACTCTCAGGCTTGCCAAGGTCTGCCATCAGCCAGAAAGAACTCAAGAAGGTCCTTCCAACTTCTGGGGAGAACAGCAGCCCTGCTGGTCCCATACACAAAACCAGAACCTGCAGAAAGGCCAAGGAGGAAGCAGGCAAATGTCTGGACATGGAGGACTCAGCCCAGCAGGGCTTGCAGCATCTTTGATATTTACTGCTGCCTGTAACACACATGTGCACAGCCATCCAGGGGAGCAGCCCTGCTGGAAACCCTCTGGCAGGGGCTGGACCCCTGACAAGGAGACTTGGGGGCATGGGGCAGATCTGGTCTTCAGGGCAGCTCTGGCATGCTCTGATACCACATTTTGCATGTCCCTTCTTCCTGATAAATGTGTGCACAGGAAGACCTCTACTATGGCTCATACTTCCTGACCACAATCCTTCCGAAAATTGCCACCAGTTCTCATGCAGCCTGCAGTGGGATGGCGTGGGGATGTCTCTGTCCTGGCAGGAGTGTTGGACAGAGATGCCCCAGAGCCTGGGCTGTTCTGCTGGATTCTCCTAGGAAAAGGACTGACACCAGCCTGCTGACACCATGGCAGCGACATCCTTACTGCCACCTGCCCCCTTTCCCACTGGTGCAGGTGAGAAACTGCTAGTACAGGGAAACTTTCTGGACTGAAACTGTGCTTGTCAATGCCATATCCTGGATTGGCACCTACAGTATATGCCACTGGGCCCGAAAGAGGGAAGGACATATCTCAGGCATTCTCCACCTTCGGAAGCAGAGGGCAGGGGAGGTCCCTGATGACTAACGAGAGGGAAAAGTTGCCTCAGTCTCCAAAAAAGGCAAAGAAGGAGTATCTGGGGAACCAAGGAAAGGTGATGATAAACTGGAGTGAGTTCAGCAGAGGATCCCTAGGAGTGTCAGGGGTCAGAGGCTCTGGACTTGTGAGGAGAGGCTGAGGATCCAAGGCTTGCTTAGCTGGGAAAAGAAAAGGCTTAGCATGGACCCTCAAAGGAGCCTCCCAGTGCCTACAAGGAGGCTACTGCAATGGCCGGAGGATGAGAGCCGTGGTCAGAAGTTGAACAGGCAGTTTGTGACTGGCTACACGAACAAAAATGATCACCCTGAGGGTGCCTAGGCATGGGAACAGGGGTCCAGAGAGGCTGTGAAATGTCAGTCCTCAAGGTATTTTATGACCCGAAAGGACAAAGCACTGTTCAGCTGGTGTGAGCCTGCTTGAAGCAGGAGGATGCACTCTCTGACTCCCTGACATGCTTTCTGCCCAGAATGGTTGCTGGAGGGTAAAGTGGAAGGTGGGAGAGAGGATGTTGTGGGTGAATGTTTGAAGCATGTCCAAAGATCCGCATTTCAGGGGGAGAGGCATGCAGAGGAGAGTGGAAAACTGGAATTGCCTAGGGACTCTCCTCTCCTCTACACCCACGCTTCTGTTCTAAGCCTCCCTGCTAGTGGTGGCGGCTGGGACATGCAGCAAGGCCTAATCCACAGAGTGGAGAGCAGAGTGCCTAGAGGAGCAAAACCCTCCCCTCAGCGAAAGGGAAGGAAACCAAGAGAGAGGCGTCTGTCAGGAGTGGGACTCAAACCCACGTCTCCYATGGAGACTGCAACCTGAGTGCAGCGCCTTAGACCACTCGGCYATCCTGAGCTGCTGCTGCTGCTGCTGCTGCTGCTGCTGCTGCTGCTGCT
>JAYKAV010001085.1:0-15868 GCA_035582835.1 Phoebastria nigripes
TCCTAACTTTTGAAAGTGTATTTTTTTTCCACTCTGAGAGGACTGTGTTTTAAAGCGACTGGAAAACAAACATTTTGCAGGGGAGGAAGAATTTGGGGCCAGCCACGAGGGCGCAGCAGGGACGGGCAGCTCCAGGGGAGCAGGAGCTGAGGTGGCACCGTGCCGGCAGGAGCAGCGTCCTCACGGGCAGGGGCACAGCAAGGAGAGCAGGGCAGGCAGGGTGGTGATAGCCAGGACCAGCCAAGAGACCAGGTGGCCGTGAAGGTCCACGGCGGTGAGGCAGCTCACGCCAAGGAGTTGTCTCYGTGGGAAGGGCCGGGATCAGAGACGTGCGGTCAGGCGCGGGCCTGGCTGCCCCATAGCTCAGCAGAGGAATCAGTGCTTGAACCTCGGTACACCTCCCCACGACGGTGGACCTGTCCCCGCTCCCCACACCTCTTCATCACGCCTTAGCCATGCTCCCAGCTGCCAGACCCAAGGTTCCAGGGCTGCCCCGTGTCCAAGCTGGCCTTGAGCGGCGTCTCCTCGGGGAGCGGGGTGTGCTGAGGGTCCTCGCCTCAGCTGAAATACTGCTCTTCAACGGGGATGTTAAAAGCGGTCATATACAGTCAAGAATCAAGCAAAAAAGATAGTTTGAAATCAAATAACTAGGAAGTTTGGTTCTGTAGGCACCTTCTCAGTACATTTGTTTGTTGGCATGATTTCCCCCCCCAGTTTTTAAGAATCTAAAAAGTACTCAGTTGATATTTGAGTCAGTTTAGAGCCAGCTCTAAACCCTGAGGAGTGAGAAGAGTCTTAAATTTGAAGGACTGACTTGACTGTCTCCTCTCCTTTTGTTCAGAGCACCCGCTTTTCATGAGGAAACATCGTTCTATATGACGGAAAGTAAAAGCAAAAAATATTTTATTGAGGGAAGGAACACATTTGCTCACTAAAATCTCCAGCTTTTTGAAACAATTCTGCAGGGAATCTACATGACAAAGGCAAATACATCTGGTAACTGTTTCACATTTCAGACAGATATAAGAGGCAAAGAATCAACTCCTGCCTTGTACAAAGTGGGGAAGTTAAAGAAAAACCGCAGCAGGAAATCACTGTTGCCCAGTGTGACTAGTCAGAAGTGGGAGATGTTTATAGCTCATACGAAACAAAAATTTCCGAAGTAAAACTCTCTAAGACTCGATTTGGAGTTTTAGAAAGCAGGCACTCTTTATTGCGACGTCGGGCAGCACTGGGGATTGCCCCACCACAAGTGCTCCGATGGGTTAACAGCACACCTTCATTCATATACAGAAAGGTTATACGTATTCACCACATTTCTTGGAAAAGGCAGTCTTAGGGTAATGAGTTCCCGGAATTCATTTACATRGTCCAAGCATGYGCAGTAAAATTRGGGTTAGGGTCTTTTCATCCTCCGGTGGTCGTCCATAGTCTTCCTCACACTGTCCGCTCTCTGAACTTCGGGCTTCCTTTGTCCATATGTAGTCATTGAATTAGCTCATCAGTTCTTCGGCCCTGGGATGTTACAAGGAGGCGATTCTCTGGTACTTATCTCGACACGTTTGTTCTGAGACCCTATTAGTGATTTGCTCAGGAGGTCTAACAAGCTAGCTCAAGGTCCATTTAATCTTGTCAGGCCAGAAAATGCTATGTTTCAAGATAACCAAAACCAAAACTATACAAGTAATGAAAGAAAAATACAAGGAAAGCTTTAGTCAAGGGTTGTCAGGGTTTTAACCCTTTCACATAGACGGCACTAAAGAGGAGTTACCTGCTTCTTCATCAAGTCTTCARGGGAAAAGCACTTCTGAAAGCAGCCTGCTTTTCTACTTCAACAAAAGCATCTGTCCCAGCAGGAGTTATCCCTACATCCATCTCCACAACTTGCAGAGGGCCCATTATTGCTGCACCCAAGTTTCTAACAGGACTGAATGCATTTATATACACACCGTTCACACAGGAAAAGCCATAATAACCATAGCCCYGATGATAACTATATCATACAAAGGTGTCATACAAAAACATCTACTGCACTGTTTGCAACTGAAGACTGTCCTGTGACAATCCTCATGCTTGCATGCTAATCGCCCTCTCTGCAGCAATAGAATGCCTGTGAAATATACAAGTATAAATATACAGCAATAGTGTTCATTGGTGGACCTCCAAGCAATAGCCAGGGGATTTACAAGCCACTTACGAAAATTTATTCGTGCTGAATGCTGTATAATGCCAATGAATTTACATTTCTTAATCTCATTTTCTTGACAGGTTAGGAGTAGTTCATGTCCACAAACCACAGACTGAAAATCACTAAGTAGGAAAAACTCACTCTGTTGACATGTAATATGTAGCTTTGTATATGACTTAATAGTAGGTAATGTGGTTATGCACGTCTTTGCAATTTGGATCTTAACAACCTCTCCTGACCACCCTCATTCAGGTAAAGCAGTTCATGCATCTTCTGCAGAGCATGCTCTGCTTCTAACAGCCAGCAGATGGGACTCAGACCTGAGCTTCTGCACCCTCCAGGATCAACAGAAAAGGACTTTCAGGGGAACACTTTAACCACTCCATAACACAGAAAGCTGAATTCTGTTTTGCTTATTAGCCTATCCCTACTGAACAGATTTCCTTTTGTTTGTTGATACTTCACAAAAAGAAAATTTTCAGGTTGCCCCCATGGCCTTGAGTGTTGGTAACAGCTTGACTGAGATAATCATCAAGTACAAAGGAAGAACCGCAAATCACTCTTATGTGTTGTAGTGCAAGTCTTCCTTGTGCATAGTGAAAAAAGCAGCATCTGTACCAGTTAAATCTCCATGACAAAAATGAAAAAAAAAAACCCACTGTCTTAAAAAAATTCCAGTTAGAATTAAAAGAAGGCAGGAAAAACAATTCTTTGAAGGACAACATTAATGTCTTATTCTGTCTTCTAAACTTTTCAGTATCATGTTCCAAATTAACTGCTGACAGAGACATCTAAACTTGTGACATCTGAAGAAGAACCAAATATAATAAGGAATTCAGATATGCCATAAAAAATTAGGTTCTGTGTCTTAAATTCACATGCCTGTAATTTTATTAGATTCCACTGTGGCTAGGTAGTAGCTACTATTTCAATTCTACTAACATGAGTTAACGAAAGTGTATCTAGGAAAATTTACCTGCAAGCAGTTCTGACTTCAGATTCTGATTTGAAGCTCATAAATGTGAGCTGAAATGCCCGGTCTATTGCACTGATGATATCTATGACAACTGGCAGCAAGGTTAGTAGCTATTAATCATGGTAACAATTTGAAAAGCATAAACCTGGGAAACTTTTTCTTTAATATAGGTTTGTACCTCCTTCAAGATAAGGAGAACCCTTGAATTAAGAAAGTCTGAACTTCCTTCAATACCGTGTCTAAAACACTCAAGCAGTTCTTTAGTGTAGCTGTTCATAAGGAAATACTATACACATTTGGGACCAAGATCCATGGACCATGTACAGGTGGCTGTAAACCTGTCCATAGAGGGGAACAACAGGGTACAGAAAAAGTAAGACAGAGGCAAAAGGGGTTTTTTTCCATTCTCTTGAATCTTGCCATGAAGTATACGCCTGTATTCAGCTGCAGACGAGGGTTGTCATGAACAACACACAACAGACTTATACTTCTGGCACTTGCAGTAACTGAAAATTCAGAATCTAAATTACAGAAAAAATAATTTTAAGATTGTGCACAGATTTGGCATTTTTCTTAATATTAATATCAAGATTAAATAGAAATAATATTAATTATAATATAATAATATAAAATAACATCAATATTATTAATTCCTAACATTTACCTACTTTACCTGCAAAAGGTGGATACTTAAAAAAAATAGACATCCAATAAATAATTACTCAAGCAGAAGTAAGGTTTCCACATAATTTCAAATTAGCTGGCTCTCATCCAAAATCCCAAAATCAATCTTTGATAAATTCAAAATGCCAGCACAGATTTTTGTTTGGTTTGGGTGGGGGGGGTTGATTTTTTTTTTAAAGTTCATGTGCTTATTTTGACACAGGACATGAATTCACTGAAGTATTTATGTCTGGAGAGGGTACTCAGTCCAAACTTTTGCCATTTGGATTTACTATAATAACCTCTCCCCGATACTAAACTTACGAGATCAAACAGTACTCCTCACAAGTACACCTAATGCTGTCCCGATAATCTCTGATGCCAACACAAAGGAATAGCCAATGATGTTTTCAAACAGCCTTCATGACTAATTAAATTAACTTCAGCTAATGATTTTCAAAGTACCCTAAGAAAATTAAATACCCACAACCCATTAAATACTCAATCCCAAATAAAGAACATAGTCCTCACTCTTACTGTGGCAAATGAAGTACAATACTGGTGAATGAGCTTTGTCCTTCATCCACTGAAATCAACAATAACATTTCAAAAGATCAGGACATGTTGGTGCCTGAGAGTCAATGAAAAAGGAGATTTGTGATGTGCTGTTCCTATTGCAAATTTTCTCCCTTTTCCCTTGAATTACAAGAAAAAAATGATCTGACAAAGAGATGAAAAAATATGTGATAACATGGAAAAGTTAAATGTGTAACTAATATTTAGGACAGGGTTGTTTCAAAGGACATTTTCAAACATACGTATTTTGTTTTATTTGATAATTGCTGCATTAAGTACTTTGATAATTCAGATGTCAGAGAAGAATTATTGCAGTGAAAGCAAAAGCAGAAGGAAAGAGTGCACAAACATCAAACACGTCAAACAGCACATATAATTAGGTCACCCAAAAGATGGAAAACTAATTAAAAACCAAGGAGCTACACAGAAAAAAAACATCATTTTAAGGAGCTTTACAACAATGATAACAAAACCTTTTTATCTCCCTCAAAATTTATACTTTGCATTGTCCCATGTGTCATATGAACCTCAGAGTAATTCACTGGATTGATGTTATTAAAAGTAATATTTTTTGTGCAGAGTGTCATGCACAAGGGCTCTGCTGCTAGTGCYGTGGGAGTGGAAGGAGTTTGAAGGCATCCCAGATTCAGTCTTGGTATGTCAGAAGCCTCAGCTCCTTCCAAATGTCAGAGGGACAAAACGCCCATCAAAGTCTTGGTCTGCAATGGCCCCTGAGGCTGGGGCTGGAGGTAATAGCAGCCTCACATCCCTGTGGAGATGTGCTCCAGTCAGTGAGACAAGGCAGGATTGAGCCAGCTGCACGGCATTAGGGTGAGGAGCAAGAGATTAACCGAGTGTTTACATGGACAAGTGTCTGAACCTCACACTGCAGAAAAGGAGGCACAGCAAAAGCCTGCAGTCATCTGAGCAATGGATAGAGACTCCCAAGACACCAGGGGCTGGAAATCTGTGACAAACAGCAACAGAAGGAAAGTTTCTTCTCTGCCTGCAGATCTGCATCTGCGGCACAGGTGGAGTGTCCTGAGAGCAGGTGAGGAGGAACAAACCCTGYTGGGGTGGTGTCAGACCCAGCTGAGCCAGAACCAAATCTCTTCAATGACTGGAAGCAGGGAGTGATGGCAGCCGGATATTGCCTCTTGCAGGAGACAGAAGCACCCATCTGCCAAAAAAAGATGCTGTCTTGTAACGTTTACTGCACACTAGATGATCAAATCCAGGACACTGGAGAGAGACTTCATTAGATGATGTGGACCTTGAACTTTTGGCCCCAGTGCCAGGGTCTCTGTGCCAGGGCTGGCACCAGCGGTCCCCATGGAAAGCCCACTGCCCACACCAAGCAGCCTGGCACCCCCTGAAAAGGCTGCTCTGTGGCTGCTGGTAGTCGGAAGGGATGGGGGGAAACCAATCTGGAAAGCTGGCTGAGCAGTCAGGACTCGGAGGAGGTGAGACATGGCAATTGTGTGCAGAGGGGCAGAGCCTGAGTCTCCTTGGGAGCACAGACACATGGTGAGATAGCTCGCAGGACTGGAGCGCTGCAGTGGATGAAGGCAGGGTTTGCAGGTGGGAAAGCAAAGAGGAGATGCTGTGCTCGCCCCAGCAGAGTGGCTTCATGGCACAGAGCTTTGCCTTTGCGGTGGGGGAGATCCAGGTAGTAGTTAATGGCTGCAGGTCAGGGAAGAGACAAACATACCTAGGTTGAGAAGCATCTGCTACAGACCATCTACTGAAGCAGTTGAAGAGGCCAAAGCCTTCTTCCAAGAATTATAGCAAAGCTGATGATTGCAGGTCCTATAATCTGGGTCCAGTCTGAGGGCAGCTGGAAAGCCAACTTGCATGTGGCTCTAKAAATCTAACAGATTTCTAGAGGGTGCTGAAGGCAGGTTTGGACATCAGGGATCAACAAAGAAGCTAGGGTAGAGGTTCTGCTGGACTGCCTGCTTGTGGCCAAAGAAGGGGATCTCATTTGTGTGGCAAAAGTGAAGGCAGCCATGACTGCATGACCATGAGATGGAAAAATTTCAAATCCTAAGAGAAGAGAGCATGACCTAGAGTACAACGGCTGCCCTGTGGACATCAGGAGAGACTGTTTCACCTGTGGAGGCATATAGGCAGGATGCCAAGGAAGACTGCCCCAGAGGTCAAAGGAGCTGAGCAGTGATGCTTGCTTTCCAGGGGTAACCTCCTCCACGCACCAAGTGAGGGTTCTTCTCATGAGCAGGCAATCAAGGAAGCATCACTACAGGCTGGCAGTGATGATCGGTAATGCTCTGGCTCAGCTCCTTCAGAGCAAGTTAGTACCGAAAATGGGCATACATGCATTGGATGCTCAGCAGGAAGAGAGAGGTGCTTTCCCAATAGGCACATGGGGACAGAGCTCAGAAAACCCGAGGTCAGCGGGGATTGTGACTGGCAAGGGAAGGTAAGAGTAACAGTCAGGCTGCCCTAGGAGCCCACTAGCAGCTGAAGGAAGGCTTTGGAAAATATGACACTGCTGTTTCCTAGGGCAAGGACACTGTGACATAGGCCATGGGAAAGGTGAAGGTACTGCTTGGGCCTGAGTCTAATTTTGGAGCCACAAGAGCTGCTCTTAAGTCTGTCAGGGCCCAAAGTCCAGTGACAGAGCTGGTGGGAGTGAAATATTAGTCCCTGGAGAGAAAGCTCAAAGTTGGAGAGCACTGTAGCAAACTGGACCTCTCCAGGTCCATGGAAGCAGTTGGAGATGCACCCAAGGGCACTGAGGAAGTTGGCCAGTGGCCTTGCAGTGCCATTCTCTACTAGCTTGGGAAGGTCCTGGTGGCTGGAAGAGGTTCCTGGGGGCTGGGAAACGATGACCAGACTCAGTATCTTTCTTCCAGAAGGGCTAGAAGGAGTACAGGAAAACTCCCAGCTGGTCAGCTTCACTTTCAGTCCCAGAAAGGTGATGGAGTAAATATTCCTGGACACCAGTACATGGAGCCCCACAAGAGATGTAGGAACAGTCATAAGGAATTGACTGTCATGACGAAATTGTGGCACAACCACATTGGTTTCTGTGCTGACGAGAAGCCTGGGCATGTGGAGGAAAAGGAGACAGAGGAGGGAGTGGGCTTTCCCTGGAGGCACACACCAACAGGACACAGGGACACATGTTGCAAATGGTGCACTGAAACTAGTCAAAGGCTTTTGGTCTACAAGAATGGATTGCTCAGGGAGGTCATGGAATCTCCATCCTGATGGAGTGTCCGTAAAGGAGTAGATGGGACCTTGGAGAAACCTGTTCCTGTTGGTCCTGCTCTGTGTAGATGATTGGCAAGGTGACCTCCAGGGTTTGTTTCAAATGAAATTATTCTATCACTTTCTGTTACTGACTTCACAAATACTGTGCCTATTCTGCAGTCTTTTAGTAAGTTCGCACCAGTATACTACTATTAGCCAGCGTCCACAGTTAGAAAAAAATCAGCATAATCCTATGGAAGGAAATGGACTAATTAGTGTCAGCACAAGTACTAGTCTGTAGATAACCTGATCCACCTGTCTCAAATGGGCAGGCATTCCAAAAAGGTAATCCAAAAAGACTGTATAAAGATCCAAGCTGCTCTGTTAGTGCTGCAAGGTGGACATAAGCAAGCACTGAAGAAGACATAGCATTTCTCACACCACTCAGGTCAGGCTAGTAAGGCCTCCTGAGAGAAGACACATACAAGCTCAGGCACAGAGCTGTATTAACGCAGCTATATATGGCTTATCCACTGGAGCTATTTTACACCTTAAAGCCTTCATGTAGGCCAAAGTCCCACCTAATTTTTCCTTCTCTGCTGAAAACCAGGAAAACACTGAATCTTTCCTGAAGAAAAGATGTAAGCTTTTTCTTGGCAACCTCTTCTCCAGGCTGCCCTAGACCTGCCTAAATCTTATCGGTCCTGTGCAGCTCAGTTTTTCCACCCAGTGGATGTTACATTGATAACTTCTGCCTGAAGGTCTAATTCAACCCTTGGGTTGGTTCTCACACTAACTTCAGAAAAGTGCAGTGGCCCATTCACTCACCTCTTTGGAATGTACACACAAAATTTATGTACTTTCTCTTTCTCTTTGAAAATCCTACTCTGCCTACACTTAAGCACATGCATTAAAAACATGCAACCATAAAGTCTGAGAAGCACAGGTGATAGGTACCTATGTCGGGCACAAATTGTAGGGTTTCGGTAGTGGGGAGGTGTAGGAATGCTCTCTGCGGGAGGAGGTCAGTCATGGCTGGTTCCGGTCGGCTCAGAAACGGATGAAAACAGCTCATCACTTGCCAAAACTTCGCCCAGTCAGAGAAGCACCAATGCTCACATATATTTAAGAAAGAAGGGAAGCAATAAGAGGCAGGAGACACTGAAGGAGACGTGAGGAGATATGTTTATGTTTACAGAAAAGGGAGGAGGAAGCAGAGGGGACATGTGGAAGGGACGTTATTGAAGACAGGGCTGTATGCACACTCGTGGAAGGAAGTGCTCTGTGCCAGAGACAGGTACACCCCTGAGGGACTGCAGTCTGCCAGCTACCTGGGGTTAGGCAGCTAGGGGGGGGATGATAACCCTGAGGACTGTAGCCCATGGAGGACCCATGCCAAGGCAGAGACAATCCTGAGGGTCTGTGGCCCATGGAGGACCCCACACCATGGAGAAACACCAGTGAGAACCTACGGCCCATGGAGGACCCACACTCAAGCAGGGGATCAGAAGAAGCAAGGAGCAGAAGAAGCAAACAAGTAAGAAGCAAGGAGTTGCAGAAAGGAGTTGTCACCTTACTGAAGGGGTTAGGAGGGACTGAGTGTAACAAGGATCGAAGGCGAGTGATGTTGAGACCGAGTGTGGGAGGAGAGGTGTTTGAAGTTGAGCATGTGAAGGGGAAGAAAATATGTTTTTATGTTTGTTTAATTATGTCCTTTTTTTCCCAGCAATTAAGAGTTTATGTTACTTGACAGTAAATTAAATTAAGTAAAATTCCCAGAGCTCAGGCTGTTTTGCCCATGACAGCATGACATGAAATCTTCCTTCACTTGCACTTGTATGATTGTGCTTTTCAGGTTCTGCTCTCTTTCAGTCTCCTCAGCTTGCCATCACTGTCTTCTAGAAATGTTTGATCATTTCATCCCAATCAGTCTTTAAAAAATTTAGTAGTTTATGCTGTCTTTGTGAACACTTCCCCGCCCCGCCCCCAGTTTGGAACAGGAATGTCCTGTTAAGACTTTTGGAAGCAACAATCCCACCCTAATATGACTTTAAAATAGACACTTATTTGGTGCTAGAACACCACCCAATATCTGATCTAGGCACTGTAAGTTGTAAAATCTTCAAAAGACTGCTAGTCAGCGATGTACATTCATTACCTCTATCTGTCCATCACACTGAGTGAGTTGGAAGCATCCTTTTGGAGAAGGTGGCTTGTTGGTGGATATTTTTCAGTTTCAATGGAACTGATGCTATCAGGATGTTAGCCTTAGTACTTGACAGAGTTTCAATAGAAAGCAATATATCTCCAGACAATAATTTTATTTGTACAAAACAAGCTTTTTCTTCTGTACAAAAATACAATGTGTACATTGCAAAGATTGAGACTCCCCGGAAATGTTACTGGAATAGAATGATAAATACAAGGACATGTACCAGTTGTCACAGGGAATAAAAGTGATTTGTGTTGCATCTGCAGCTCTTGGGAGCTTTGCAAGCAATAGAAAGGCCAACTGCACTAAGTGCTGCTAAAACACATCCCAGCAGAGTTCTTGTTCCTGAGCTCCATGCAACCCAAATAGATAAGACAAGACAAGAAAATATTTTTGTAACTATTTTACAGATGGCAATTAAAAACCAGAGATTTAAGGTCTTCAGGTAAACTTTTTATCTGTTACAGGGCTTAACGGACTTAGCTCCATTCTGATTTCAAAGGGCTCMAGTTTGAATCCTAAAACTCACTGCAACTTAACCGTGATTTCACACATCTTCCAGAACTGAAAGTTCAGAAAGCTTAAATTCAGTATTTGCCAAAAAAATGAAAGATATTTTATTTATTTTAATAATTTTTAATTCAGATTTTTTTTTTTCTAGGTTTGGCCATGAAATTATATATATATAAAAATATACAAAATTTCATTTTTAAGTATTTGAGAAAACATTTTGAAGTCATGTTTCAGTCTGAGCTCTATCTGTATGCATTTGTAAAAGCATATTGTATGATATTCAGCATTTCTTTTCAGCTTATCTSTATAAAAGACTATGTGTCTAAAATGTTTTAAAATGGCAATAATGAACTGAACTTTATTTATATGCCACTGGAAATCTGCTTTTGATGTAGCCAAAATCTCACAGCAAATCTGTAAGAGAATCAGAAGCTGAACCCAGAGTTCCATTTCAGTGAAGTAGCAGCATCAGAGCTGCATAATGGGCTAATGAGAAGTGGTCTGTAAGTGATGTTATTATCTCTCACATTAATATTAATGGAAAACAAAAAAAGATAATATTCAATAAACTATCCTAGGTTAGAGCTATCCGTTCCCTGAAGGAACTTCTCTCTTCTAACAACTGTTGGGTTTAAGTTCCTTTAAGTCAGAGGTCATACTCCAGGCAATGATTTTTAATAGACATTGAAAGATTTATCTTCCATGATTTTATCTATTCTGCTCTTGATTCCATCTATATCTTCACCTTCACATTTTGCTGTGGAGAAGAGATACAGAATTTTGTTCTGCATTGTATAAGTAGGGCACTTATGTTTGTTTACTTGCCTTAAACCAGCTGCCTGAGCAACTACTGTATTTCGATGTGTTGTAAATCAACACAAGTTACTGATAGTTTTTAATGATTTCTTCCCAGCTGAATTGTTAACTGTGATGTTCATACATGCCCCCATTAGATTTTTTCTCTTAACACAAMAATAAAGAAAGATAATGGGCATTGTAAAAAAGAAACTAATAGTTGCCATAGCAGGTCTTTCTCTCCTGTTTTCTTTATGATTTTCAACCTCTGTCCAGGTAAGTCCTCAGGGAAATTGTATTATGAAGATGAAAAATACAAAAGTATGTTGTCTTCTCAATGACATGCTACAAAAATCTCTGACAGATTTTGTAACAAACAGAGCAGAATATGTCTGCGTGGTTATATTGCTCTAACGGGTGGTAGCTCAAGCTTGTTCTTTAGTGCTCCATCTCTCTAAAAATGGTCAGATCTCYGGGCACAAGGTCTGGTAGAGCTACAACTTCCAGAGATTTTCTTTTATCTGTGAAAGCTTAGTCCAATTATTTTGAGTACAATCCCTCACAGAGTTTTAACTCTGCTCGAAACTATGTGATGGCAATTTACAGTATGTCTGTATGTAGCCTGTACAGAGAATATAAAGATTTGAGAAGTTCTGTGCAGTTATGGGATGATTAAGAACACCATTTTTATAATATTCTTAAAGTGTCTTCCTGTTTCCAGTGCTGCTGCTCTCACTACTTACGTATCACTAATGGTCTGTACGTTATTTAGTCATTCTACATTGCCCTGGAAAACCACATTTTTTCCAGCACTGGCTAAATACTTGAAAAAATCAGGTATTTAGGTAAAAGATATGCTGTTTACTGCATTCTGTATTTCCTCTATTTTTAGATTTACTTATTATTAAGCAAAAAAGAACATAGTCTCTTGAGCACACTAAACCATCTAAAGCTTCAGTAAAAGTTACAAGAAGAAAAAGAAAAAGCATGGTTCTTGTGTTGCTAGTTTAAGTTAACAAGACAATATTCATATGTTAGGAGAAAGTCATGCTAATAATAGGATTTCTTTCTTTAGCAGTACTAAGGATTTGTATCTTTTGGAGATAACTAAACTTGGAAATCAAAATGTGCATAGACTACAAGCACGTGACATCCACAGTGAATATAGTTCAATTGACRCAAACAGAAAGAAAAAGCAAGGGCACTCAATTCCCCACTTTTTGCTAAAACTATTTTCAACCTTTTTTATAATTGTGAATAGCAGTGAAGACAAGGACTTCTGAACATTGATTTTTTTATTTACAAATGTTTGCAAAGAGCTACCTTCTCAAGAACCCACGCCTTCCAAAACTCTGTACTTTTAGCATGCCTGAACACGTGACTCAGCAACTGCACAAACTCCATCAGCTAAGATCCCAGACTCACACAAACTGACAGCTCCATCTTTTTGTGATTTATGATTGCCCTCTCAGTACATCCGTTTCAGTTTYGAAGCACAGGGTTTTGAATTGTTCTCTCAAGGACGAATTCAAATGGTCATCAATTCAATCAATTCAATCAATTCAAACAACAAAAAAAATCAACAACAAAGAGTCACTACATGCAGATGTGTCTGCTTGGTGACAGGAGTGGGAAAAATTGGCTGTGATGACTAAGAAGTCTCCATTACAGTGYCAGCCACCTGTGGGGGATGTTAATCTATTGTTTTAAATTGAGATGCTCAGAATAAGATGGAAAGGAACATGGWAAAGGGGGAACTCTTGGAGACTCCACTGCTACTGCAGGACAACGGTGTCCCACTCCCACCTCCTTCTGAGGCAGACCAGAGGGCAAGGAGGAGAAGAGAGATGGATCAACATATTGAAATGAAGATTTGCCCAAGAACCATCTTTGTGGAAATATAACTGGACAGAGCCAAGGATTCACAATGTCATTTWAAATCAACCGAGGGATACAGTCTTCTCTCCAGCAGACTATGAATTATACCAACAGTCTGTTATCAGACTCAGCTGGTGTAAATTTGCTGGCTGGTGATACGRACTGCTACTTCATTCCACTCCTTTTCTGGTTAGGTTTTTTTTTCCTTCTTAAAATGGCAAAATATTTTTGTGAATGGCACATTAGAATAAAATTTGAACCTCAAGGATGTTAAAGTCTATATTTAAAACTGATGCGTAGGCAGTCTGCTACTGGGAGTCTTCCTTTTGGCTTCAGGTTTAAATCCACATTAATTACACTGAAATGAATAACTGCTTCTAGAATGGCACCAGTGGAAAATTTTGCTCCAGTCTTTGTCATATTCTGACTGAAAAAGCATAGTCCTGAATGTAAATGTTAAATATTAATTTAAATTGAATTTAAATATACATGAAGGGAACTGCTTCCACATGTTCATATTGTGAGTCYAATTTAAGATTTCATTTTAGTATATTAAGCCACAAAGAGTGGGACTGTTTCATTGTACCATTAACCTCAAAATGCTAGTAGTGGAATTTAATTGCCTGCATTAAAATTGCAGGTTCACTTTCTATTTCTGTCTTTGAATGCAGTTGGATCTTTTCCCTGCGTTRCAAATGCCAAAACMTATATACATTACAGAACGGGATATAACCTTACATTCATGTTRYATCTATATCAAATTTCATRAGACATCACAAAGAAATAGCTTCCGGCACTGAAATGGAGAGATTTGAAGCTGTCGAGGTAGGAGAAGGAAAGGAGCAAAGATCTCCGTTCTGTATCATTAAACTGAATGGAARATTTGAACTTGACATCAAGAGAGGGCTCAACACTGGGTCTCAAGGTAATCACAAGACCTCAGGTCACATGGATAGACAGAAAGGAAACCAACTGTAGACAACTAAAGATGGAATCTAAAAGCACGAGGAAGTARGGCAAAGGTGTCTGATGTTCACTTTCTAAGATGGTGGAGAAAARCAGGCTTGATAGAAAATATAATAGTTGCTTAGATCAACTGCTACAGATGGAATAGATTATCAAGTTTTTGGGAACAAAGGTCTTGTCACCTGGGCTGCTAAAACCACCTAAATTCTGTCTGTCCACAAGATTGCCCATTTTTTCATTCCATCTTTATGAGTTGGTCTGATAAAGCTATCTACTCTTCCAGCAAATTATCTCTCCTATTTCCTCAGCCCATCCAGCCTTCAGGATCTGATATATGGAGAGATGGGAAGGAAGACCATCAACAAAAAGGAAGACCAAAAGGGTGAAAGAAAGGGCATGAAATGCTAGTATGCTGGGTCCGATACAATATCAATTACTTCAGCATGAATTTTGATTCTGACTAGCATTGTAACAATTGATTGATAAAAAAGAGAAGAGGGAATGTGAGAATAGAGAAGTGAGGAAAAAAATAYACTCCTTACAAGGTGTGATAGAAGATAAAGCTGTGGAATGTAAAAATATCAATTATTTTTTGACTAGCTGCCAGTAAAAGCCTGACCTGCCTGTATTTTCAGATAGGTGGTTTGTTTTCTTTACATATTTCTATAAAATATTCATTTTTCATTTTCAATATTCATTCATTCACATGCTAGCACAGTGTCTGTAAGTTGTAACTTATTAAAAATACAAGTAAAAAATGGCAGTAATGAGTCTTTAACAACTGTTTTCTCTCTGAAGATGATAAAGCAGAGTTTACCAGGCAGAAAAAGAATATTAAAAATATAAGTAAGAAATCAAAATCAATTAAGCAAGCAAATCTAAATTGAGCATCTTGACCTATTGTTCTCAGCAATAAAATTGATCAATGGTTCAAGGTTATGCTTTTAAGTAGTAATTTTGTTTGTTCATTACAGGTTTTTTTTGATTCATATCTTCTTTTCAGTAGCTTATCAGTTTGTAGACTGCTAAGCAAAGGGGAAACATGTTTACAAACAGCCTGTCTTGGGTCTTGGTTTGTGTCATATTTCTTACGAATGGAAGGCATGGGAGAGAGCTTTGGGGAAAAAAAAGGAAAAAAACAAAAAACAAAAAACAAAAAACAAACAACAAACAACAACAACAAAGAAAGAAAAGGCACCTTTCAAACCTGGCTCCTTCTTCAGCATTGACTCAAACTGAACCTCTGCAGATGTGCTGCCTATGATCCTTTTCTCTATACTCTACTGCTGGAGAAAAACTACCCTGTATCTGACACCAGTTAGCTTTAGGAAGRGCTTCTCTCTGGTGGATTTGTTTCTGTTATTTTAAAGAAGCACATCATGAAGACATAGTGCACACATTCTACGGTATATGAGAGAAATCAACCTTCAAGAAATATCAGCACTGCTTATCTGGACATTAATGTTTTGCCAGAACAACCAGGAGTRTTCGATGTCTTGATTTCAGGTACTCTTGCCTGCTACGAAAGCCCATAACCCCACCACAGAGCAGAGCAGCTCCTCAGCTCAGAGAGAGAACTAGGGAGAGAAGGACTTTTAAGTTGGTTCAGTTGCCTTATCAGGTAGATGGCACAACACCAAAAGCATCTAGGATCATCCGGCTGAGGAGACAGCATCTTCTACTACATCGGTAAAGGAGGAATCAGCTTAAAACTGGTACTGCCACCAAAGACAGTGTGTTACTGAGTAACAAACTGAGAACAACTGGGAACTGATGCAATTCCTAGCAACTTCCCACTGATGCCCAGTAACTTAGAATCATAGAATCATAAAATCATAGAATCATTAAGGTTGGAAAAGACCTTTAAGATCATCAAGTCCAACCG
>JAYKAV010001086.1:0-13293 GCA_035582835.1 Phoebastria nigripes
GATGGCGTGCCTGGCTCCGGGGGGTGAGGGAAGTGCAGCAAATGTCGTTAATCTCATCTAAGCAAGGCTTTTGACGCTGTCTCCTGTGACAATCCGTAGAGATTCATCAACTGATGAAATACAGGCTGGGGAAGAGGGCAGTGCAGGGTATTGAAATCTGGCATGGCTGCTGGTCTCCAAGGGTTGTGATGAGTGGCACAAAGTCCAGGTGGCAGACGCTCACTCCTGGTGCACTGCTGGGGCCCAGACTGGGGCCAAGAGTGTTTAGTAGTCCTTTGCAGCAGAGGACGTGGGTCCTGGAGGACACCATGAGGCAGCCCTGCGCCCTTGCGGAAATGGCATCTGACAGCATCCTGGGCTGCATTAGAAAGGGGGTTGCTATCAGATTGTGAAAGGTGATCCTTGAATAGTGGACAGAGAGCAAGCTGGGGGGAGTCAATGCCTTCACTCTCACAGTCTTCACCTACAAGGACTCCCAGGCCGCTGTGCCTCTGAAAGAAGTGAAGTAAGGAGGGGGAGCCCTCCCAGCAGTGGGTGGGCATCAAATCAAGGACTGCCTGAGAAAAGTCAACCCGTACAAGCCAGCTGATGCGCTCCAGGGCAGGGCTGCTGTAAGGGGAGACCTAGACTGATGGGAGGACCGGGCCCACAGGAGCCTCATAGCATTAAGAACGACAAATGGCAAGTCCTGCACCTGGAAAGGAAGAACCTTCTCCATCAGTATGGACTTGGGACTGAACTATGCTATGATCTCAGAGCCCTCAGACCTCCTCTGCGGTGAGAGGGGGTGAGCCTTTGGGAGAAACTTGGAGGGTGGAAGGGAACAGACACACAGGCCTCACCTTCCTGGCCAATGAGACAAGGCTGTGGTGAGGATCTCACCTGAATGCTCCGTGGAGGGAAAGAAAGGGTTGCAGAAAACACCTCCCCACCAGCTGGGACTCATCTCTGGGTCCCATGCGGTACGTCTTCTCCTGGCATCAGTGCTTCAGCATGTCTCCTTCCCAATGCACCAAAGGCCTCCTCAGCTTGGAGCACAACCCAGCACCGTTGGGGAAGCAAGAAAACTTCCTCCAACTCCCCAAGGAGTGAGGGCTGGCAGGACCCTGCAGTGCCATGTGCCTGTGAATGCTCAGAGAGGAGATGTGCTCAGAAGGGCCCTGGGTACAAAAGCACTCTCAGACTACATCAAGGAGGTGATGCACTTCCCTGCCCTGCAGACATGGAGGCAGCTGGGACGCGTCGCAGGAGGGCGAGGGAATGCCTTCAGTAGTCAAGCTTCCTGGGATAGACTCTCCCTACCCATGGCGAGTCACAGTCTAATTTTGGATTGGCCCTGTGTCAGCCTTTTGGCATGAGGCCACGCCAGGAGTGTGTGCTGTCTGCAGGCCCGTGTCCCACACAGGGCTGATTTCCTATCTGGCAAGGGCAGCTCCATCCCGGCCCCGGGAAAACCACCTCCAATCACTGGGCTGTACCTGAGTATACAGCTCCAGGCAGCCCCAATGGCCATTGCCCTCAGCCTGACCTTCTTACCAGCACTCCCACAGCTTCCAGGGCTCACAGGACAGTCAGTGTGTTTTGGAAAAGTGGCCAGGCCTCTGGGTGTGCTGATAGTCAGGGTCCAAAGCATGAGGCCAAAGTGTATGGTGGTGTGAGGAGAGGGGGAGGAACGAGGCAGTGTCCCAAGGCCCAACATGCCCCTCTGGTAGTGAGGAGGGACCTGACTCCACAGGGCTTGTTGAGGAATCACGGGATTCAGGAGGGCCACGTTCTCCTTCCGCAAGCCTGCTGACGGCGTTGGTTGGGGACCCCCAGAGACTGCCACGAGAGGGGATGACTTTACCAAAGAAATCAGCAAATGTCTGCCCAGAAGGAGAAGATTTCCTTAGGCACAGGCATTTGAAATCAGTAGCACAGCCTACCTGCCTATAGAGGCAATGATCAGTAASTGTTGGAGTGAGCAGAAAGGCAGACAGGAAGGTACAAGGATRCGGCGTGTCCTYAGTCACAGGAGCCTTTGGGCGCCCAGGAGAGCACGGCATTGGTGGGAAACCATGCCCACCTTCCTGCACAGGGGTTTGAAAACAACCTCACCAGATTTCCCCAGACCCAYGTCCTCTGTCTGCACAGACACCTCCAGCACTCGGGGGCACATCTTCTGCCTGTACTGACAGGATCCTCCTCAGGAAATCCTTAGGCCTCTCATCCCGATACTTCAAAAGAGCCTCTGCGGCCTAATGGTCATGTCAGAAATGAGGAAATGAAATGACAGTGTTGACGGAAACCAGAACAGAACCTGTGCCATTAGGTAGGGTGTTTTGCTTTGGAGGTGAGTCTGTTGGAAAATTACTGCCCRCRTGCAGTGACTGTGGGCCTGGGGCGGTGCAGGAGCAGTATAAAAGCGGGCCCATCTCCTCACTCTCTCATCCACTCCTCTCGCCTCCATCTCCTTGGGAACAAGGTGAGTTTGGAGACCTTTCCTGTCACCTTTCTCCTCCTCCTCCTCCTGCTTCCTCCTCATCCTCCCCCTCCTCCTCATCCTTTGGGATTTCTCAGCACATACCTGCTTCTTTGTCCTATGTTGGGTCTTGAGGCTGCTTGCCATGGGAGAGGGAAGGGAGCAGAAGGTGTGGCATGGAGAGAGGTTGGGGCTTGGCTTAGGTGTCTCCTGAGCTATGGGCTATATGGGGACCTCCCTGGGCTTGGTCACTCTTGGTGGGGTTCTTTTGACCTGAGGGAAAGGGTCTCCGTCATGGTGGCGTGATAGGCTGGATTTCAACCACCCCTCGTGCTTTCTTATCCCCTGGCCCACCTCCCAGGTGCACCTCCAGCCACCAGACATGTCCTGCTACAACCAGTGCCTGCCATGCCAGCCCTGCGGCCCGACCCCACTGGCCAACAGCTGCAATGAGCCCTGCGTCAGGCAGTGCCAGGACTCCACCGTCGTCATCCAGCCCTCCCCCGTGGTGGTGACCCTGCCCGGCCCCATCCTCAGCTCCTTCCCACAGAACACCRCYGTGGGATCCTCCACCTCCGCTGCCGTTGGCAGCATCCTCAGCTCTGAGGGAGTGCCCATCTCCTCCGGGGGCTTTGGCCTCTCCGGCTTCGGTAGCCGCTACTGTGGCAGCAGGTGYCTCCCCTGCTAAAGCTGCTGGCGATGGCCCCCAGGGACCCACAAGATGGTACCGGAGTGGGGACRGAGCATSAGGTTGTYGYYTTCAGAGGGGCTGAGGAACCCCAGYACCYCTSGCAAAAGGACCCGGCCAGCCTGGGCTCTCCGAAAGCAYGGCCYRTGCCTGCCTTTCCCCTCTGCCGCTCTCTCCTTTCCCTCCCGTGTCCTTGTTCTCTTGTGCTCCCCTGGGCTSTGAGCCCCACAGAGCCYGCCTAGGGAGGACCTGCTGGCCCTGCTCCCTCTGTGGGGCAGGCAGACGGACGCCTGGTGGGATCTCTGCCGCAGTCATGGGGCGCAGACTCCTTTCTGCCCCTGGTGCTCCCTGCACTGGGGCCTCCACTCAGAGCAACCTCGTTTCCCTCTTTTGACTCATTAAAGTTCTGCTGCATCCCAGCCCATGCCTCTGTGTCATCCTTTCCCCTGCAGACGCTTTCCCAAGATGTCCAGGGATAGAGGTTGCTCAAGGTTGGTTCTGGAGGGGTTTTTTGGGGACAGTTTTGCAGTGAATTTTAACGTAGGCTTGCATAGTGTGTTCTTAGTCATGCGTTGGGTTACTTTCTGGTTTGTAAACTTCTCTGTCTTTTCCAAAACCAGCAGGCTGCTAATATTCTAGTTGCAAAAGGATTTTACTCTGAATGATACCCATGGCTACCCTTAAACTCTGTGGAGGGAAAGTGCACACAGAGCACCACTGTGTTTCTTTAGTGCACCAGGATAACTTGGTACACATCTGGCAGTCTTTCCCATGCCACAAAATTTCCACTGTCTTGTGGGTTGGGGGATCCTCTTTCCACAGAAGCTGCATGCCAGGTTCCCTTTTGTTCTGCATAAATGTTCCATCTGGGAACAATCCTCCTTTCTGTGTTGTGGGAAAAAGTCCTCTGCGGAGACCAAAAAATTTTTTGACACAGGACTGCTGGACTTGGAGGAGCCTTTACCAGTTTCTTTCAGCCCTTGGAACTATGCAGTGAGACCAGGTCAAAATAGCCCTGTGTAGCCTACAGTGAGTGTGGTCCTGACCTGGGATTTGGAGACAGAAAATTTCCACCGCAGAGGCTTTCTCACCACTTCGTCCATCCTCTGAAGAGTGGCCACTTTCAGAAAGAGGTTCATTGACTGAACATGCCTGGCTGTGGAAGTGAAATAGCACAGGCAGGGGAGAGCTGGCCCCAGAGCTCAGCCTTGCACAGAAACACCCCCTCCCTTTCCCAGGTTTTTGCCCAGCCAAGGAAGGTCCCTGCCCCAGGGTGTCATGGACAGCACAGAGGCACAAACCGGCATCAGAGACCTCAAATTCCTCCAGCTGCTGGAGTTTGTATTTCCCCCATGGTGTTCAGCCATGTGGTAAGTTGGCTGCTCTGCTTGGGGCCAGCTGCTGTGTGATATGAGAGCAAATGCGGGGTTTGGCCTCCCCTCTGCTGGTACCAGAGCATGGCACCAAAGTGGCATACCTGATAAGAGCAGGTGGTCTGGAAGGTGCGTCTTTCCTCCACCATGACTAGTCCCTTCTGCTGATTGACAGTGGTCTTTCCCATGGAATCTGGAAAAAGTGGGAGTCAGTGACTGCACAGGGAAAGGCTCCATGATTCAGATGATCCTGGAGAAGGCAACATGTTCCCGACTCTGCAGCAAGAACAGGAAGGTTGGTGACAGCAAGATGGAGAGTGGTTTGGGGCAGGAGCTCAAAGCTCTCGGCTCAGTGTGGATCCTACAGTACAATAATGCCCATCACTTCTTGTAGGATAGTCTGGTAGGGGAACTGTGCTGTGCCCCTGCTCCTTTGTCTTGGTAATTATGTCTTTAATACTAGGGAATAAAACACTGGGGCAGATTGGCAGTATAAGAGCAAATTTTATCCACAAGAAGTCACAGGTGCCACACCCCCAACTTCCTATTAAAGTCCTGTCCTATGGGTGGAATCCCATCCTCTGGGCCAACGCATGTACCCCTTGACCCAGAAGTCCCATCCCTCTGCTGGACACATGGCCTGTTTATGCCACCTCTTTTTGCCCCTTAGTTGGAGAGGTCACTGTTCTGTAAAACATCATAGTACACATGTTCACAAGATGCACAGAGCCCAGCCTGGCAGCTGTGCTGCCCCAGGGAACAGCTCCCTCTTGGAAAGGGTTTGGGCAGCCTGGAGCCAAACCCCAGGCTCCTTCTATCTGGCACTTTGTCTTGGGGCGGGATAGAGGGTGCCACAGCTGAGCTGATGTGTGATGCAAGCTTTCCATAGAGCAGGTGTCTTTTCTTATCCCAGATGTCTCTGGAGAGGGCAGGATTGGCTAAAGCTCTCTTCTACCCTCCAGGTTTTGGGGCCCAGTGTTTTCTGGCAAAAAAAAAAAAAGTGGATCTGATTGTTCTGGGCTACAAACAACCCTGGGAACCATGCCACGCCCATATGATCCTGGTTCATTACAGGGGTCATTTTTCTCACTTCCTATTGTCACCATAAATAAAAGGTACCCACACATGATGAAGAAATAGGGCTGCTTCCTTATTGGGATCACAACAAGGAAGTGAAGTAGTAGCAGGCGGCCCAGCACACTCCCTGGGGTGCAGCGCCCAGGCATGGCATGTGGGGCTGAAGGAGGCTGTCATCAGCCTTTGGCATCCCTGGCCCTTTCCTGGGCAGTCGGGAGTAAAAGGGCTGGTTCTTGCTGCTGCCTTGGCATATAAACTCTGCAACTTCCCCATTTGGGGAGACTTCACATCAGCAGAGTCTGTCACTGCTGCTTTCTGCTCTGCCCTATAGCTGTAGTAATAACCTGCTCTCTCCTGCTACCTTGCAGACAACTCACATTAGGCGAAGCTAATACCACTCTATCTGTCTGGAAAAATCATTTATTTCTTCTTGTTGAAGATAAGCATAAAAGGCATGTCTATAACACCAAGCCCTCCCTCCAAGAACTTATTTTGCCTCTGGCCCAGATAGTTAAGAAGACTAAAATAGAATCAAAATAGCACAGAATGGTACTTATATCATGTCAGTTTAGTGAGAGGAGAGGGACCAGATCTGCTCTCATAACTCCCCAGACAGACATGAAGACAGACATTGATTCACAGAGATGGTAACTCAGTTTTTCCTAGTCACCTATCTAACTGCAGTCATCCTTGTAATTTGGCCACCCATTCATTCATTCCCAAAAAAGGCCTGCAAAATTGGAGCCAAGGAGTCAGAATCAACAGGGTGGTCTGTTTATTTGGGAGGGGACAACAGTGATAAAGAGGAGCAACCTAGGAGGGGGAAAAGCAGAAAATGGGGATATGAGACAAAGTAGATGATGTGATCAAGACTGTTCAGAAGGCTCTGTTGAGCAGACCTGTCCCTGATCACCACTGTTTGACTTGCTTCCAGCCAGAAGAGACCTGGTGTGCCTTCCCTGGTATTGGTGAGGGACTCTGGGAGCACTCATCCCAACATCAGTGGGGAACATCTGGAGGGTACTGCCTAACAGACATTCCCTCTTCAGGTCCTTAGCAGAAAATTTTGCATAAAGCTTTTCTTTTCCTAGGGCCCTAGGACATGCTCCAGCCAGTTGTAGGGACACCTTCCAGCTCGGAGTGGTCAAGTTGTGCATAGGGTTGCAGATGGCTCAGTAGCAATCATAGGTTGTTATGATTATCAGATCTCTATGTGAGCAAAGAGGTGAAGGAAATTAGCTAAGCCATGCAACCTTCAAAAGAAATGGCCTTCTTTACAGAGAAGGTGTCAGCCAGTGTCTTGGGCACTGTGACTGAGGAATCACAAATGCCAGCAAAAGAGAGACTGTTGAGGAAGTACGTGGATGTGTGGAGGCATCTGTCATGCACAATAGACACTACTGTGAAGAAGCTGCAATGAGGCTGCACAGGAAGAGGCGCAGGAACACCACAGAGGGGAACACTGGTGTCTGTGGGATCGAGAAAAGTCCCAGAAGGATGAACTCTTTCACTGTGGTTTGAATCAAAGTCTCTTTCTCCAACTTTTTCTTCCTGAAAGGGAAGGGGAAATTGCGTATAGAAAGTTAGTCTATTTTTGGTCTTTTTTTTAGGAAGTTTTGTGTTCCTCTGCTTGCTGATGACACCAGGAACAAGCGAAGTAGTAGGATATAAAGCATTCATTTTCCCAATTCAGTTTTTACTCTTGACTCACTGACTGTAAAGACACAGACAAATCATCAGATGATATGAGATGATATTTACCATATTTGGTATCTGGAGAATTTGCATTTATCTTTAAAGTTCAGCCTTTTAATTCTCCTTCACCCTAGAGATTATCAAGTCTGTCTGGTAACCCTGGTACATTTTTGGTCTTAGAGCTGTCATATATGATTGAATTCCATTGCTCCACAGAAAAGAAAAAAAAAAGAAGAAAAAAAACCCTTTCAGATTGATATATTCTTTTTTGTTCTATCCTACTAAAAGTATCCCTTTTCATCCTCTCCACATAAAAGCACAGAACATATATAATCAAAAGTGAAATATCTTATGAAGTGCTTCCTTTTGATGAGACATCCTTGTTAGTAAAAATGAAAATCAATCTATAGCACTCTCCATGAAAATGTATAGGAATGGTTTGTTAAAAATCGCTGAAGTCTATCCAGGTATAGCAGAAGGCCTTTAGATGGAGCAGAAGTACCCCACATTGACTGTGAGTCAGGACTGGATACAAAGCATGCAATTTCAATAGGAAAATAATAGCTGGAGAATTTATCAATGGCAATGAAGGATACACCATTCTTGCTGAATGAACATCTTCCCCACTCCAAAAAGACCCCAACAAACAAGTTGTATGTTCATTTTGGAAGACTTGCTTAGATTGTACTAGGAATGTAATTCAGTGGAGCTTCTGGACCTTGTATTATTTAGGAGGTCCAACTAGGTAATCTATTTGTCATGAAAGCAGCTGGGAGTCTAGATTCTATTAGTAAAGAAGGGTATTAATAAAAATTTAGGTGAAGCTTTACGACTTCCAATTACATGGAGGTGGTAAAATGGAAAGTACAACAAAAGAAATACATACTGTTTTCCATTGTAAAAACCTCCACTGAAATGGTACCCCAGAAATTTTACTGTATTAAGTCAGAAATACAAAAATTCATATTACAGTTACATATTGCTGCACATGGGTTTTCTCTGGGAGGAGACTCCCATCCCTCAATCTGCTACCAATGCTCTTCCTAATGCAGCCTGGGATGCCATTGGCCTTCTTTGTTACAAGAGTGCATTACTGGCTCATGTCTAATTCGGTGTCCACCACCAGGACTGTGAAGTCCTTTTCTCCAAAACTGCTTGTCAGGGTGTCAGCCCCAGCTTGTACCAGTGAATGGGATTATTCCTCCCCAGGTGCAGGTGCTGGATTTTGCATTTCCCTTTGTTGAACTGCATGACTCGTCTGTTCATTTCTCCAGCCTGTCGAGAATATTCTCCTACCTCTGAATGGTAGCACAACGGTACCACCCCTCCCAGTGTTGCGTCATCTGCAAACTTTCTGTGGGTGGACTCCATCCTATTGTCCAGGTCACTAATGAAGAGGTTAAACAGTAGAGAGTAGAAATGATGACTAGAATTGTTTTCTTCCAAGAAAATCCTAAAAGAGCTCAAAGGACCAAAATAACAGCAAAACTCTCCATGGATGGGATCTGCATTCTGTGCCATGCCCTGATTGGAGGTCTGTCTGATGCTATACAACTTGAGGTTCCCAGCATCTGAAAGGATCTAAGATTGTCAATTCTCTTTTTCTTTCTTGTGATAGGTCCAATAAATGGTACTTTAACCAATACTTGTGGACTCTGAGTGTTTTTCTTGCCAGGATCATAACAAACGCTAGCCCTAGTGCCTTATATCAGTACACTGCAGTCACATGGAGGTCTGCCTGGAGCAGCAGCGAGAGAGTTTTGCTGCACCCTATGGGCTGAGATTCCTGGATGCAACATTTCTGAATTCCCTACTTGGCTATCTCCTTGTAAGGAAAATTATTCCCAAGTCTCATTGGGAAGAGTTTATAATTAATGCTTATGCTGCCTTTTAGCTCTGATGCAAACCCTTGGGTGGAGAATTCGGAGTTCATATTTGGAAAGAGTAGGGAATGCTGGATGAGAGCTGTTGATGTCTTTGCAGAGGAAAGCTAAACTCTGATGAGATAGATACCTTCTTAGGAGAGCACCCCTCAGGAGCAATTATGATCTGTTCATCGAAGACCATATGACATCCATTTGCCATGTCCAAAAAAAGTAAGGGCCTAAGGTTACCACGCTGAACTTCAGTAGAACCAGCCTGACAAGGGCTAGATGACAATTTGTCCGTTCTGTTCATGGTGAATTACTCCAAAGCCTTCCTCCTTGTTACTTTTGAGGCCTCACAACATGCTTCCAAAATACCCCTGCTCACCTTCTCACCTAAGCCCCTGCTGTTTCTCCAGTCCCTCATCACAGGGTACTCACTGTTTTTGAGAGCTGTGGCACTACCACAGTCACAGAAGAGTTGCTGTGTCTTACAGTGGTTGTAGGGTGAGGGTGCTGCTGGGGAAGTTCCCTCAGACATGTCCCTTGTTTTTTGGAATTTAATGTCTATCTGCCAGTCACGGTGTGTGGACAACTTCTCCCCTCCAAAACCCAGTCATAACTTCACACACACACACACACACTCTCCCTCTTTTCTCACAGCCCTTATCCCACTCCCTGGTTTGGGCACATTCCTCCTCCTGTCCATCTCAGGAGACTGTGGGAGGACAGGCTGCAAACAGCTCCGGAGTGCTGTCTATGGAGAGAAATTCCTTGGCTGGGCAAGGCTCCATCAACCTTGGGACCCTTCACATATTCAGGGATATTCTTTGAATGATGAAGAGGTGCAGAACTTTTGTGGGGTGGGGGCGTCTAGAGATCTTGAAGACTTAATGCTCCCAACCTTACTGTGGGGAGGGGGCAGAAAGATTATGATTATGATTTTTTGGGGATTTTTGGGAGAAAACTCGAATTTAGAATGAACTGAAATGATCAGAGCTTATCATTGCAGTGGCTGGTGCATGTGGTCATTCTGGATGTGGTCCTAAAAGGGTGGGTTTCCCCAGTTCCCCATTAACCCCTCCCTTCACATCCCCTTCCTGCTCCAGGGTGCAGGGCTGTGCCATCCACACCACTCAGTGTAGCACACCGATGAGTATCCCATGTGCTCCCTGTTGTGTGGGAGGTATCCTTCATCCTTCTGCCAAGCCCTCATCTTTCACCCATGGAATAAGATGTCCTTGTCACCTCTGGGATTGTGGTAATCCTAAAGACCCTGCTGGAGACTGGTTCCTTGCTGTGGTTGAAGGTTGTCCTACCAGAACAGGACACAGCCAGGCTCCATGGCATGATGCAGAACAGTATTTGCTGACACCACTGGAAGGGGACAACTGGCAGAAATAGTGAGGACCTCTATTCCCAGAAAAAATAGTACTATCTCCAGAAAGCTGGGAACCCCAGGGGAAGGTGTAAAACTCCAGTGGGGCAAAACCCATGAAATACCCAATGGCCAAGCAGGCAGGAGTTTCTAGCTAGGCAGGTGAGGACTGTACTGGGAGACCATGCCAGGAACAGCCCTTTCCTTCCATGGGGATTCTGGACCCGCGCCCCCCCCCCCCCCCCCCCCCCCCCCCCCCCCCCCCCCCCCCCCCCCCCCCCCCCCCCCCCCCCCCCCGCTCCTTCTTGGCCTTTTTCAAGATGAGAGTGTCACTTGCTTTCCTCCAGTCCAGTCCTCAGACACCTCTCCCAATCACTGTGATCATTCAAAGATTATTGAGAGTGGCCTCATAATGACATCATCCAGCTCCCTCAGCACTCATGGGTGTGTCCCATCAGGGTCCATGGACTTATGTATGTCCAGTTTGCCTAAGTATTGTCTAACCTGATCCTCTTCTACTAAGGGTATGTCTTCCTTGCTCCAGACTTTCCCCCTGGTCTATGGGGCCTGGGATTCCTGAAGACTGGTCTTGCAAGTAAAGACTGAGATGAAGAAGAAATTCATGTCCTGTGTCACCAAAGCCTCTGCCCCATTCAGCAGTAGGCCTGCATTTTCCCTAGCTGTTTTTTTGCCACTTAAGTACTTGGGATGAACTACTTTTGAGCTTGGAGGAGGTGATCCTTGAATATTAATCAGCTTTTCTGTCACCCTCTTCCCTCCAGGGACTTATCTCATGGGCCTTTTCCGAGCAGATCTCTGAAAGGCCAAAATCTACCCCCCTGAAGTCCAGGGCTTAATTCTTCCTTTTTGTTCTGCTCCCTCTTCGCAGGATCCTGAATGCCACCCTTTCAAGGTCACTGCATCCAAGGCTGCTTTCGACTTTCACATCCCCAGCAAGCCCCTCCTTATTAGTCAGTGTGATGAGTATCTCTCCTCATTGGCTGCTCTATCACTTGGATCAGGAAGTTGTCATCGATGCCCTCCATGAACCTCCTGGATTGCTTGTGCCGTGTTGTGTTGTTCCTTCAGCAGATATTGGCATGGTTGAAGTCCCCCATGAGGACCAGGGCCTGTGAATGTGAGGCTAATTCTAGCTGTCTGTAGAGAGCTGTCTGCCTCATCCTCATCTCCAGGTTTCCTAGTATATTTGAAAACCCCTGTGACAATCTGTTTATAATTGAAGAAAAGATCAGTCAAGAGGGTCAGCAAACAGCAGGAGTGTCCTGCGCTGCTATGTCCCTATGACAGGACTGGTGCTTGAGCCAGGTGACTGCCTGTGGGGTCAGAAGGGAGCGGGGAATCCTGGGGAACATGGGCAGGGTGAGGAGCTGGAGCTGCATGGGCACTGGTGACTCACCCAGGTGCTGGTGCTGCAGGTCTGGGTAGGTAGGAAGTGAAGCCTTGGTGTCTGGGCATGGTAAGAAGGTACCCAGTACCTGCAGTGATGAAGAGGGATGGTGGCTCTGCCCCAGACCATGGACGGAGGAGAATAAGGGGAACTTATTCTGGTCTGTGGGACCCTGTGTGCCTGAACACCTATTTTGAGCCCAGTGGTGCCTTCAGGAATTCCTGCTTTGCACCCAGGTGACCATGGATGCCTGAGGGGTGCCAGTGCTTTAATTACTACCTTGAGTTGAGGAAGAAAGTTAKATTTTATTTCAAGTTTAACAAAAAAGAATATGTAAATGTTGTCAATAATAGGGAAGCCAAGTTGCCTTAACAGAGCCTCAGTGAAACTGAGTTGTAGAAATCAGCTAGATGCAGCTGAAAACTGGTTTGAATCTGCTGTGTTATCTGTGGGGAAGCAGGGGGCCATGGGAGCCTGGCCAGCCCAACTTGCTGTGGGGATCTCTGTTGCTCACTACCATCAGCCCAGCACCAACAATCTGTAAAGTGTGAAGTGATGGCCCAAACGACAACATTCCTGCACCTGTTCCCAGTGAGCAGATCTTTTGGGATTCAAAGCACAGCTCATATGGTTACTGGGTGACCATCTAGAGCGTTAGCACTTGGGAAGTTGTGGGTTTGGTTTGTGGGTATTGAATTATTGATGGAGCCACAGGGATGACTCTGAACAGCCAAGTTCAGATTCAGTGAAATAATATCTAATGTCTATGGTGTGAATTCCTGTGAATTACCTGATTCAACCTGTGATTCCTGGAAGAGCTGCATGGCTCTGTGATTGTGTCTGGAGGGTCTGTTCACCATACTGCCTGCAAACCCTGCTATGATTGGAACCATTCTGCTGTCCTTCCCCATGAGGTTCCACCTCCCCTGTTGTTTTCCAGTGGGACAAGACTCCAAGACTGTAGCGGAGAGCTCACTCAAGGAACATACCATCAGGCAGATGTGGGCAGCTGCCCATGAGAAGGACCCTTCTACCACAGGAAGTCGCATCACTGCAAACTTGCAGACTTTCCTTCTGCTATGGAGGCCCAGGATGGGCTGAACATACACACCTCCTGGATGAACTTAGTAACCATGCAAATACCAGTTGGAAGAAAGTAATTTTCAAAGCTGCAAATCTGGTCGGCTGCATCATCTGTCTGGGCTTTACCTTGGAAAGGCCCCTGACATGCTTGGTCCTGTGACCCCAGGCCACAGGGAGAGGGGCCCTCCTGAAGCAAGAGCCGCCAGCCAGGGAGGGCTCACAGGTGCTGCCGGATGCAGAAGCAGCTCCCAGTGCCACCGCCACC
>JAYKAV010001087.1:0-15836 GCA_035582835.1 Phoebastria nigripes
GTGCATGGCATGGTTTTGGGCGAGGATGCTCTGCATTGCTCCATATTTTGGAGACTCAGGTGTGGTCCACCCACTGAAGGAATCCCCAGTGCAAGAACTGGATGCGTTCTGCTCACCGGTGTCACATTGCCTTTCCGCCCTCCCTTTGTATCCTCTGATCTGATCCTCCTTTGCCCTCTTCACTCTCCTCCTCTGACAGATACAGGCTGCCAGCAGCAACAGGACAAGTACAGCAGCTGCACATGCGGGCACCAATGGGATGGATGGAGACAAGGGCTGTTAGTTAGAGACGCGAGGCAAGATTCACAACTGCCCCATCAGCTTCTCCATCGGCATTAGTTGTGGCTCTTTCAGCTAAAAATAACCATGCTTTAGGGTGCTGAGCCCTACAGAAATCAAAGGGCAGGCACCTTGGGAACAACAGCAGACACAACAACTGCAGGCACAGGAAGAGACCTCCAAGAAAAGTGCTGCTTGGAAATGTGCTCAGCATTTCTTGGCTGAACTTGTCTCGGTCTTCAACACCCTTTGTGAGAGCGACTGGTCTTCTGACCCAATTGAGAGCAGTTTATATATTTTTTTTTCCTTCTTTTCATATGTGAACGTAGCAATGTGACAGGCAGAATAACCACAACATACAACTGACAGTCCTGTTCCTTAGTCACTTCTTCCCCAGCCCCTGATAGGCCAGCAGCAGGCTCATGGATTGGAGGGACATTGCCAGGTCTCTTCTTTCCACTGTGGCCTGTGTTGTGTCTCATCCTCCTACCATGTACCAGGACGAAGAGCCTGACTAAAGGTCCTGGTGGGCTGCTTTGAGCCCTGGAGCCTTCTCCTGCCCTTGGGCTCTCCCCCCGGTGGTGAGTGCTCCTGTGCCCTCCCCTTGCAGCAATGGCCACGTCTGAGCTGGCTCCAGCTGCTCAATGTCTGTCCTGTATCCATGTGTCTGTGTGTGGGGGGTGTGGAGGGGAGCTTTGCCTGAGCAAAAATAGTTCAGAATAGACATAAAATGCGAAGAAGAGTGAGAAACAAGAGAGGGAACAAGAAGGTCTGAGGAGGAGGCAGTAGAGGTGCTCCATGGAGGGGCAGATACCCCCCCTGCAGCCAGTGGAGGACTCACGGTGGAGCAGATGGATATTCCTGAAGGAACTCCAGCCCACAGAGAGCCCACAGCAGAGCAGAGGAAAGGTGTGAGAAGAAAGGAGTGTCAGAGAGAAACCGCTATGTATTGACCATAATCCCTCACCCCCGTCCCCCTGTGCCGCTCTGGCATGGGGAGAGGAGTCTGCAGTGAAGGAGTGAAGTTGAGCATGGGAAACAGGGTGAAGAAAGGTGTTGTTTTAATGTTCATCTACTCAAATCAATAATTACACATGTATTTTAATTGGCAATAAATTCAGTCAATTTTCCCCAAGTGGAGTCTGTTTTGCCCACGATGGTAATTGGTGAGTAATCACCCTATATTTATCTTAACCCACAAGCTTCCTCATTTGCATTCTTCCTATTTTTCTCCCCCGTCCCACTGAGGGGGAGTGAGCAAGCGGCTGGGTCAGACTTTGGCTCCTAGCCAAGACTAACCCCCCACAACAGTAAAATGATTAAAATGTTCAAAACATAAAACATTTTTAAATGATCAAATGTAAAATCAGGAAAATAAGAACGTAACGTTATTATTTACAGAAGTCATATTTGATCAAAGAACACCCCAATTTTTCCCATATGAACCAACACCCACATAAGAAAACATGACATGTACATTCACTTCTAAGGCTCTGCATGGATGACTGTAAGACTAGTCATACCAGCCCCAACCTGAAATGTCTCATGGAACAGAGCTGCCTCTAGGGCAGAACAATGGATTAGTGAACCTCTTGGGACCATTTCCAGCTAGGGGATTCTCAGACCCATTGAATCTCATGGTCAGTACTGACAGGTCTGGTCTCATTTCTTTATGATTAACCCCCTCTTTTGCAAGGGTGCTAATAATCCCTGCCTTCCAGCTCAACAGGAGGGCTCTGAATCATGTGATGGGTGACTGTGCTGCTCTCCACCTCCCCTGGTGGGACAGTTCCCTCTGTCCCACCTCTTTCTTCTTGCTCTAGATCAACCACATGCTCCTGCATTTCTCCCATGAGAACCCTAAGGTGCTCAGCTCCTGTGCTGGGAAGGGCATCAAGATTTTTAACAATCATTGAGCTTTATACTACTCTCCAGCATTGCTGGCAGAGGAGAGTGGCCAAGCACAGCTCAGACTGGTTCTGCAAAGTCATACCGAATGGAAACTGACTAAGAAACCTTATCTCTGTCTTTGTGACAATTATGTTGCTCTTTCTTTTTCCTGTTGAATGGGTAGAACCACTGGTAAAGATAGAAGAGTGGATGTTTTCAGATGTTTCTTTTTTTTTTGAGTTTAATCTTTAATTTCATTAGCTTCTGGGCAATGCGATTAAAATAAGAATAAGCCCATATGACAAGATCCCTGATAGACACCTGCCTACTGTTTCTGCTGGCTAACGACATAACTGCCTCTCTATTTCAAACTCCTGTAAGCCCAATGGCTCATGAAATGATGACAGTCCTGGAGCTGTGGATACACTTTGTTAAAATCACTGATTCCTCTTCTCACTTTTCTATTTTCACCTTTCCAGACCCACTGGAACAATCAAGCCTCTCTTGTGCCAACCCATAACATCTTCCCAAAGAATAAAATATGCAACTGACCCGCTCATTTAGGGATGAATGCTGGATAACACAGAGTCACAGAGTAGCTGAGGTTGGCAGGAACCTCTGGAGATCATCTAGTCCAGCCTCCCCTGCTCAAGCAGGGTCAGCTGGAGCAGGTTGCCCAGGACCACGTAGTCAGATTTTTAATATCTCCAAGGACAGAGACTCCACAATCTCTCTGGGCAATGCGTTCCTGTGTCTGATCACCCTGACAGTAAAAAAGGTGTTTTCTTGCATTCAGATGGAATTTCACGTGTTTCAGTTTGTGCACCCTGTCACTGGACACCACTGTGTATAAATATTCATCAGGTACTTATACATATTAGTAAGATCCCTCCTGAGATTTCTATTGTCCAGGCTGAAGAGTCCCAGTGCTCTCAGCCTTCCCTTGGATGAAAGATGCTCCAGTCCCTCAATCATTTTCATGGCCCTTTGCTGGAGTCCAGTAAACCCCTACCTTTCTTGTACTGGGGAGCCCAGAACTGGACTCAGCACTCCAGTATGACCTCACCAGGTACTGAGAAGAGGAGAAGGATCACCTCCCTCAACCTGCTGGCAATCTTCTTCCTAATGCAGCTCAGGACATCATTGGTTTGCTTTGCCACAAGAGGACATGGTCAGCTTGTTCAGACAGAGATAATGTTGCCCAGTCACCAGCTGAGATGGGGAATCTTTGCTTGTCACTAGCTGGTAGGAGAAGCTGAAGGAAAGAAACAGAAAGGGCATCACCTGCCAGCTTAAGATGGGATTCATTTCCCTAAAGGTGGGCAGCTGGTACCAGTTTAAGGCATTTGAGACATGCATTTGGGACTAGTAGATATAGCACAGGACCTACAGAGCATTCACAAGCTCATAAAAGCTGAAGGTCATCTATAAAGCTACCAGACACTTCGAGTAACTGAATCAAAACCTTTATTTCCCACCTCCATTCACAGCCTTTTCTGACCTTCATCTGTGTTAATATTGTTTCTTCATCATCTCAAAACCCACTCTTGGTTCACCATATTGTCAAGTATGCGGTGGTGGGATGGTAGGACAAGGACATTTGCCCAGGGAGGCATGCTCTAAGCTCATTTCCTCCAGCAGCAACCCAGTGTTGATCTGTTCCAGGGCCAGATCAACATTAATCTTTAAAGCAATCTAGGGGTGGGATTTAACTCTCCTCGTATCAGATGTCTGCAGCTGAACGAGGCATCCAGACTCCTATATCTAACCTAATGGTAGAGTTTAATTGACCTGATGCATTCCATGTCCATCTTGGGATGAGATGAACCAAACATCAGAGGCAGTATTTTCTCCTGTGCTTGCAGAGTTTGCATCTGGCTGCTCTCTCCAACACTTCCTTGTTGTGACAGATGCACTCGACGCCTTAACCAGACTGGCAGAGCTTTGGTACAGAAGAGGTAAAAGCCTGAGCTGTAGCCGGGCCGTGAACTCTAGTTTCAATCTGTTCTCTGAGAACCCACAAAGGAGCAGAGTGACACAGTGAGCATTGATGCATATGAGCTTGGAACACCGATCATGCAATTAACGCATGAATAGCAGGTGGCTTTTCCAATACTCATTTATCAAGGAACAAAGAAAGTTGTGGGTACAAGGAGTCTCATGCATACCTTTTCCATCACATGTAATTTGTCTACGAGCCAACCACTTTATCCCATAAATATGACAGCCTAAGTGAGCCTTCTTTGAGCTCTCCCTGCTAGGCAGTGTGGCTGCGTGGCGGTGATCTCCCCTTGAGCTGGGACACCTCTCAAGTTGCTCCTCGAGGCAGAGAGACCTTCTACCAACGGCAGATCTTTGGTAAGCGACCGATATCACACATAACCTTGTAGTATGGTAACTTTGATTTTGTCTTGGTAACTTTGATTGCATGCTGAATTGACGTTGATGAAACATTACATAGATTTTGCATGTATAATCCCTTAGACATAAAGCGTTGACCAAGTCTGAGATGAGGTTTGGACCTAGCTGCACCTAGACTCCATCAGGAGTTTAGAAAGCAAGGGAGTCCACTCTGAACCTTGTGACTCAACAGGAGGGTCCTCCTTATCCTTTTGCATCCCCAGTCTCTCTGTGAATCATTCCAACTCGAGTGTAACTCAATTTTCCTTTGTATGTTTCTTCCATGCAGTAATTAATAGAGTGAACCTTGCCACAGAACTTTGTTAAGTCACACTTTTATAACATCATATTAAAACCACTTTTGTTAATACCTTTGACGGTAATTCTTTAAGCGATCTAAATCACTCATCCACGACACTTGTGCACATGGTGAAGAAGTCTGTGGCTTTGTTGTGGTTTAACCCCAGCCAGCAACTAAGCACCACGCAGCCGCTCGCTCACTCCCCCCTGGTGGGATGGGGGAGAGAATCGCAAGGGTAAAAGTGAGAAAACTCGTGGGTTGAGATAAAGACAGTTTAATGGGTAAAGCAAAAGCCGCGCACGCAAGCAAAGCAAAACAAGGAATTCATTCACTACTTCCCATCGGCAGGCAGGTGTTCAGCCATCTCCGGGAAAGCAGGGCTCCATCACGCGTAACGGTTACTTGGGAAGGCAAATGCCATCACTCTGAACGTCCCCCCCTTCCTTCTTTTTCCCCCGGCTTTATATACTGAGCATGACGTCACATGGTATGGAATACCCCATTGGCCAGTTGGGTTAGCTGTCCTGACTATGCTCCCTCCCAGCTTCTTGTGCACCTGGCAGAGCTTGGGAAGCTGAAAAGTCCTTGACTAGTAGACTACTTAGCAACAACTAAAAACATCAGTGTGTTATCAACATTATTCTCATACTAAATCCAAAACATAGCACTATACCAACTGCTAGGAAAAAAATTAACTCTATTCCAGCTGAAACCAGGACAGGCTTGCATCCTTCAGGAGAGCAGACAGTAGCTTTCAGCAGACACCCCTGGTCTACTTCACAGTTGTCTGCAAGAGAAGAGAGTAATGAAAACACATGAGAGAGTGCAGCTCCAATAAGAGGAATAAATATTGCTGCAGTTGCCCACTTTATTAATACATCAGCTCTGAGGCTATACAGAGATCTTGTGCTGCTGGTGATGCATCATTCAATAACATACCCTTTCAAGAAACTCATGTGCCAATCTAAAAACTTCATATGCAGCTAGGTATAAACCTGCACAACAAATCTCTGGGCTCTTCTTGAAAGATTTTTTCAGTGAAAACTGAGAGCTAATGACAAATGACTTTCTCTTGTATCCAAAAATCACTCCATTGAGTGGACATGATTAAAAAGACACTGATCTTGATCATATTCTTAACCCTTTTTAGCCATGAAATGATGTTTTTAAAGAAAAATCATCTTCAAGGGGGATTTTTATGTTGTTAGCTAACTCTTCTGTTTGTCTACAGATATTTCTGTGCATTTAACTCTTTCTAGGGAGCTGTTTATTATGCTGGGAAAAGTCCTACGCATAATGGTTCAAGATCTTATTTGGATTACATTGGCATACGAGTTTGAATTGGAAGGAGCACCCTGAAACTAACTGATCATGCAAGAAGCAATAGGAATTGCAGTCCCAAAGGCTGAAAATCTTCTTGCCGAGCAGATCAGTGAGGATGTGGCTGCCATGCCTGGTAGACATGGTCTTCCCTTTCAGCTTGCGTAGTCAGAGATACATCTGCAACATGGTTCCTCTGGCCACAAGTCATCAGATGACATGAGCAACATCCCAGGAGCAATTCAGGCATGTAAGTACAGGCATCTAGTAACATCCAAGGAATGTGGGGTAGCAGAGATATTTTCAGCAGGTGAGCAGATGGGATGCATAAACTTGTAGTATGGTAGCTGGAGACTAGATAGGCAATACCCCAAGCATCAGAAAGGTCATGAAATACCAGTGTTTAGGCAGCAAACCCACAGAATTTCTAGAGATGAATTGTCAGATGAATTGTGCCATAACGCCCACAGATGAGGTTCCTACTGATAGCAATGGGAGCTGAGTTAACTAGGACATACAGATGCAGCAAACCTTGTTTCCAAGGGAAAACTAAAGGCAGCCATGATCTCTCTCTCTCGTACTTACAGCCAGTTCAGAGGTACTGAACACTCTACATGCAGGTTCTCCTTCTTGAATGTGGAGAGAAATCACCACTTCCTAAAGGTGATTAATCACATCTGCCTCAGCCCCTGATTTTAGACACGGATAATAGTCCTCCAGATAGTCTGATTTCTGTCCACAGAGTAGATTTAGATGATTACCTAAAAAGCAGACAACTAATTTCTAGAAGAATAGCACCAGAAAAGATGAATCACTATCAAATAGAGAACAACAAAGCCAGGGAAGAACTGTGTGAAGTCTTGACTGAGAAGGGAAAGTTTCAGTGAATTAATGAAGCTCCTCAGGTTTAGGATTTGGGAAGTAAAACTTAATATGTTTCTTCCAGCATGTCAGAAAACCCAGCAGTCAGCAGACAGCACTAYGGGGAAGGGGTTACTCTTAGTACCCACCAATGCACTGAGTTCACTTGCATATTTTTGACACGTAAACACCTACAGAACCTTTAAGGATACATAGATGGACCAAGCTGAACAAAATGGGAAGCAGGTTCTGTTCACCCAAAGTGGGACTGTCACCAGCACTGACTCAGATTAGTGAAAGTTGCAAAAATAGGAAGGACAAATTGCAAAGGTATTTCTTTCATGTCATTGACTGCAAAGGGCTCATGGGGAATTTAGTGACGTTAGCCCGCCTTTGGGAGGAAAATGGATTTGCCATGGTCTTTGCTGTGGATAGCAGAGATGGATAAGCATGGAGGGTATGAAAAGGGCTTGCGTCTCTCTCTCTCCATGGATCAGACAGGCTATCCAATAGATCCATCTGGGAACTGGGCAAGGGAGGTAAGTTCAGTGCATCCTTTTCTCCCCAGAAGGACCAAGGCAGTGTCCATGGTTTTCTTTCCATGAATCACTTCCCGTGGCCCTGCACCCAATTTAACAGCTAAAGCTCATGTTCCCTCATTTTAACTGGCATAGGAAGATGAAAGTGGTCAAGTGTGCCAGCTCAGTGGCCAACACGGACATCAGTGGAGTTGCTGGAATAGTGCAGCTGACCATGAGTGTCAAGAAGATGGCACAATTATTTTTTCTTCCTTTTTTCTTTTGCTGTTTCCTAGCAGCAAGGTGGATGGATGAAATGTCTTTGCTCATGCAGTGGTGGGGAGGGCACACTTACTTGCTTTCTTTCTCTTCCTCTCTTTCTCTCACTCTTTCTCTCTTCCTTTCTGTCTTTCTTTTCTCTTCTCTTCCTTTCTCTTATTTTCTCTTCTCTTTCCTTTCCTTTCCTTCCCTTTCCTTTCCTTTCCTTTAATTTCATTTTTTATTTTCCTCTCTTTTTTTCCTTGTAGGTAAATCAGTTTTCTTTTCATTTTCTCCTACTCTTTCACTTTCTTTTGGATCCCTACCAATACATAATTGTTTTGCTCTTTCCCTTGTATAAGCTCCATCACCCCATGACAGCCCCCTCCACTGGCCTCCATTTCCAAGGATACACCAGTTTCTGCAACACCGCCTGTACCCACCACAGCTCTCTCACTTGTCTCTTTTCTGTCTTTCACCCTCTCTACAGGTATTTTTCACATGTGGGTCATCTGCAGGTAACAATCCTGGATGTGGGGAGAGTGTGCAGGGTGGCTCATTTCCTTCTCCTCTTGGGACACGTGAACATCTGAGCCCATGAGAACCCATTTCACATCTCTTGCCCCAAGGACTCAAGCATCTCAGGTGTTCCACCTGGGGACATACCATCCTGATTCACCTAACAATCACTGCAGGTGGTAGCATGAGTTAACACAATGGTGGGCAAGATCCCTGTTGCTGAACAAACCACGGGCAAAAGGAATTGCCTGAACTTCAGCAGAATCTGAGCTATCTGCAAATGCCTTCCATACACCAGAAGAGGGTGTGTAGGTATGGACCTTTAGGAGAGACGGTTGGTATCTTCTCAGTACAATTGTTGCCCTGGTGAGCATGTGTTTGCTTTGATCCATAGGCAATGAATTTGTCTGTCTATAAATTGAAGGTCTATCTTCATTAGGATTCCCACTGAGATTCAACGAGAAATGAACTCTGGGTTCGAGGACAAAGTGGGTGGGTGCTGTTTACGCAGAGCAAGGTTCTGGATGTTACTGTAAAGAGGAAGTTTTTCTCAGGGTCTACAGCAAGGTCTGGGAGTATATGTGGACATAGTTACAGATTTGTTAAATTCAGGTCTGGTTTTGGAAGTAGATTCCCATAATGTCCTTCCCATTGTCCCTCCAGGCCAAAACCCAGGTGCATTTTCTTTGGTCACAGTGGATGGAAGTTTACTTCTATAAAGATGGTGCAGAGCAATTCTCAGAGACTTGCACAAGGAACTGCATTCTCTTTAGCATCCTGGCAGCCAAACCTACCACAATGGGACAACTCACCTGCAGGCACAAGGAGAATGTCAGTGGCAAGTGGCTCCTGTCACCCCTGAGCCAGACTATGATGATCACCATGCAAAATGAGCCCCTGCAGCCACCGCAAGCCTTTCCCAGTCAAGACCATTCCCAGGAAAACCATAGGGACCTTTGTGTTGCATTTGAGACAGATTCACATCCTCACATGTCTACACTGCTTTATACATGCTCTGTTTCACCTCTAGACCACCATAGTCCTGAAACATAAAGACTAGAGCAAGTCAGGTAGGCCAGGGAATGGCTTCTGCTCGTATGGCCAGGGTGGTCATATCTGATACCACTGCAGAATGATCCCTGGCTTATTTGAGCCACTGGCCAAGACCCCCAAAGCACCTGGGAGCGTGTTACTTGCCCCATGGCAGGGATAGCAAGAGCAATTGAACAACTAAACCCACCTGGGCTCTATGTCTGGGACTGCAGCATGGGGACTCTGAGCAACCTGGTCTAGTTGAAGGTGTCTCTGCCAATGGCAGGGGGGTTGGACTAGATGACCTTTGAAGGTCCCTTCCAATCCAAACTATTCTATGATTCTATGAATCCTTCCAATTGCATAGTAGGGCCCCAAGACTGCAGGAGTAATGGACTTTTCAGGACGGGACAGGACGGGATGGGAGGGGAGACAGGGGCAAAGAAACATATCCAAACTGGCTTCATCCTCACTGTCTACAGGGAGCAAAGGTGGAGGAAGATACCTCATACACCAACCTTGCATTTCATCTCAMAGGAAACCAGGACAGAAAGAAGAAACACTTGGCCTCAGGCACTCTTGCTGATGGTTTGCAGTTGTGTATGTTCTCTTGCATCTCTAACAGCCCTTGTCTCGATCCATCCCATTGGTGCCCGCATGTGCAGCTGCTGTACTTGTCCTGTTGCTGCTGCTGGCAGCCTGTATCTGTCAGAGGAGGAGAGTGAAGAGGGCAAAGGAGGATCAGATCAGAGGATACAAAGGGAGGGCGGAAAGGCAATGTGACACCGGTGAGCAGAACGCATCCACTTCAGGGAGGAGTGCTTCTACTCCTAGGATGCCCTTGCACTGGGGATTCCTTCAGTGGGTGGACCACACCTGAGTCTCCAAAATATGGAGCAATGCAGAGCATCCTCGCCCAAAACCATGCCATGCACGTGGGACGGTGGCAGCTCAGATCGGTGATACCTCCTCATCCCTACCCCTGATCCTCTGAATGCAAGATGGGCGCTAACACCACATTGACTGCCAAGGTCTAGGACATCTGGAGGGCTTCCTATGAGCCTTTTCAGCTAGTGACAGCACACTTGTTGCAAGCCAGGTGGTTTACCAAGAAACTCCACACAAAGATCACACAAATGCTTATCCTATGGCCCTGATTAGTTAAAGTGGTATTTGATCTCAGGATTACCTGGATCACATCTTTGCTCAAAGGTGCCTCACTTGTGGCCTCTTCTCCGTCTCAGTGGAGAAGGAAAGAAGGAAGAAGGAAAGGAGTGTTTCTATTCTCCATTGCTTTGAACATCCAAACCATCATTTTAACTGGAAGTTGATGTATCTTAAGATGGGTCCTTGAGTCCTCTGCAGCTTCCAAATCATCCAAAAGTGGTCCCTGTATACCTGCTGATGCCATCCCAGTTCTAGTGCAATGCAAGAGGAAGTTGTGGAAACCATCTTCGTGCTACCTGTCGGCAGATGTCCCTTCCCAGCCATTTTGCTGCAGGTCGCTAGACTGTAGAGATCTCTAGTCTTGGCACACTTGGGTTGGTCACAGGCATGATGGGAGCTAAGAAAAAACAGAAGGGGAAGGTTGGATCCTGTGGTCTGGGCAATGGGAATAAGAATAAAGGACCTTGCTACTGCTGATCCTCTTTGCCACTCATCGTGAGGAAGACGCCTAAGGCAAGAGAGAGTAGATAACGGCCACCTTCTGTTCCCCATCTCAAGGGAGGGATGAGGTGGACTATGGTTCATGGAGCAAAGATAGAGCCCAAAGGTGATCTAGAGCATGTGGGGAGGAAAAGATCTGTGAAAACACAATGACAACCCCAAGACACACAACATCAGGGTGTAGCTCCCCCTGAGCTCCCAGCTGTGGTTAGTGGCTTCTACTTCAGTATGCATCACTTCCTCTCCCTGCCCCTCTGACCACCCAACTCGAGTCAGACAGAGGGAGAAGGCAGGACAGAGCCACCAGGCAGCACGCTTCTCTCCTGGACAGGCCAGCACAGAGCTCTAAGCACCCCCTGGATTGTGGTACCATGATCGTCTACCGCCTCGTGATACTCCTCAGTGAGTCTCTCATCCCCACTTTGCCTTCTCTTTTCTCTTCTCTTCTCTTCTCTTCTCTTCTCTTCTCTTCTCGCCTCGCCTCGCCTCGCCTCGCCTCGCCTCGCCTCGCCTGGCCTCTTCTCTTCTTCTCTATCCTATCCTATCCTAATAATATATCTCTCCAGTGGGTTGATGCAGTTAGTTCTGTCCTGTCACCTGGATATCCATATTCTCAGGAGATGAAGAACATTTGGCTGAAAACTCATTGCTGTGGTGGTGCTTGGAGAGGATCCCAACACGTGATCTTCATTGTGGCAAATGAGTCTGGCTGTTAAATATCAGTTCCACCATTTTCTTTCATTTTCTCTGGTGTAGATGTTGCGAAATCAGATCTGATCAGCTGTTCTGCTTCCTTTTTCGGTCTGGCTTGAGAACCAGACTAGGACTGGTTCATCCCAGGCTGGGGGTGAAGCAAAGTTATGATCTTTCTAAGGAAGATCGATCTCAGGTCAAAACTGTGCTCCACGACTTTAAATGCTCAGGCCTGCCTCCATCCTGCCTCTGTTCAGCACAAATTTTTCAGCATCATCAGTGGGGACTGAAAAGAAGGGACACGCACCTGCACACATCCTCTCCTTGTGTGCATCTCACACCATTACAAAGGACACTACGTTCAATTGCTCTGTGTGGGGGAGGAACTTTTCGGCAGGAAACAGCTGATTAGCTCTGCTGCCTCACACCTGCAACAGCAAAAACCACGTCACCCAACCGCATCCTTCATCTCACTAGTCCAGCTGAGACCTTATCCTAGATATCCACATTGGCAACACTTGCACGGCACTTAACTTCTTGACTGAAACACCCAGACGTAGGCAAGATGAATCTCTAGGGCATCACCATCACAAATCGAGACCAAAATTAAGGTGCTTGGATTACTCTCAAGTTGCCCAAGTCTAAGCTGTTTTTTCCAGGCGGCAGAAAGGAAGAGGCCAACGGTTTTGGGACTTGCTGCCCTCTTTCCATGGAGAGACAGAAATTTGATGGATGGACATGGAGATGTTGGCGGCTTGGTGATTTCCGGCAGCTCACACCAGTGCAGTATTCAATGAAGAGGCTGTTGAGGTCTGGAAGATACTTGCTTTTTTCACATTAGCAAGAAAAAGACACCAAACAAAACCAAACCAAAAAAACCCACAGCATGAACAAGTTTTCTATTTTTGCTTTGCTTTGAGAATGTTGGGGGTTTTATTTCCTCCAACATACCTCTTGGAAGTTTAGTTGCAAAGAAGTGAAAATATTTTTTAAACAGGACGTCAGAAGTTTGAAAACAAGACTTTGCATCTGGATGACTTGGGATACTTGCCTGTAAATATCAAAGTGGGAAGAAATGTGACTTTTCCAGTGCAGTTTGTTATTTGAGAATATAGAGACATGAGAGACCCGGGTGGGACGGGGGGTGGGAGTTAACCAGATCCAGAGAAACCCTGAGCTCAAACCCAAATGCTATTCAGGGAATTGTGGGCACACGTCCAACTGATTTTTGGGGTTAAATACTAGATTTGAGTCAGCTTTGTTTCCTCTCGGGTGGAGAGGGGTGAAGTCCTACACTGATGTCCTGTGCAGGGTTGATGCAATGGGTTACTGCTCCCAGGCCAGGGAGAGAACCCAGGATCCTGGCCTCTGTCCTGGGTCTGGCTGGAGTTAGTTTTCTTCATAGCAGCCCGTACGGTGCCGTTTTGGATTTGTGACTAAAAGAGTGATGATAACACACCAGAGCTTTGGCTATTGCTGACAGCATTCGCACGGTGTCAAGGCCTTCTCCGTTTCCCACCCTGCCCTGCAAGGGGGTGTGCAAGAAGGGGTGTGCAAGAAGCTGGAAGGGGACACAACCAGGACAGCTGACCCCCAACTGACCAAAGAGATATTCCATGCCCTATAATGCCATGCTCATCAATAAAACCGGAGGGAAGGGGGGTTCGGGGCAGGCAGCCATCGCTYGGGGTCTGGCTCGGGTATCCCTGTGCTTGTGGGAGGTGGTGAGTGATTGTCTTTGCTTCACTTTAGTTTTTTTTCTCTCTTTCTCTTTCCTTCACTTCTTTATTTTTATCTTAACTCATGAGTTTTCTTGCTTTTGCTCTTCCTGTTCTCTTCTCCCGTCCTGCTGGGTGCAGGGGGAAGTGTGTGGCTGTGTGGGGGCTGGTCTGCCAGCCAGGGCCAGCCCACCACAGCTCCCCAGGCCCTCCTCATCTCTAATCCAAGCAACGACCCCCACCTCGCAGCTGGCCAGAAACCCCAAACATTCCTTTCTGCAGCCTGGCATTTGATGCAAGTAGACCTTGAGCTCATCCTATCCTGCACCCTGGCTTAGCACCTCCTTTCTCCCCTGCTAGGACCCATGAGATCTCCCATCCTTCCTAACCCCGTAAGGACTCCAGCAGCCCCATTTCTTTACGTTTCAAGATATCATTTCCCAGTGCCGATATCAATCAATTGCTTGGCAATCACCAAATCGCTTCTAACAGGAGAAATAATCTCATCCAACACATGTTGCATGTAGCTAAAAGATAAGTTTCAAGGGCATGTTGAGTTTTGTATATTTTTTTTCCCATGGGTGGCCTCATTGGCACGTGAAATTGTTTTCACAGGTTTTCTCCGTGATCGGTCTAGGCTTTCCATGCCACGGTGGCACAAAAAGGAACATGACCTGTATGAATCCATGGTGTTGTGGAGGAGCTGCCCTCTTGACTGATGGCCAAAAGGGGCAGGACTTCATAGGGCAGTGGCTGCGTAAGTGACTTCTTTTCTCTCCTTTTTTGCAGCCTCCTCTCTCTTGTCGTCTCAATGCCCCTCTCTTGCAGCTTTCCTCCAGCTCCTACCGTTGGCTGTGTCCTCTGCGGGTAAGTGCAGCTTGACCTCTCACAAGATGTTCTCCAGCTGAACTGAGCCTTTGACAACGAGGCGGGGTTGAGTTGTGTTTTGTAAAATGGAGGGGTAAAGGGGTGTCTCACTTTGCTTTTCCTCTCGGAAAGTTCCCTCCCATCCTCCAAATCCTTTCTTTCTTCCCCAGACCCTCTGCCAGCCCCTACGCTCTCCACAGACCCCAGATATGATGTCTATTATGAAGGGGAATTTGTCACTTTGAACTGCTTGGCTGCGACAAAAAAGAAATTCAGTGGATTTCGGTTCTTCAGTCAAACTGGGGAGCAAATTGACCTGCAAGCACCTTACTCCCTCCCGACTGCCTGGCTCCAGCTCACAGCTACAAAAGCATCTGCTGGGGAGTACACGTGCATGTACTTTCTGGAGGACTCTGGACAAGAAATTCCTTCCAATAGGAGCCTCCCTCTTTCAGTTAAGGTTCAGGGTAAGTTGGTCTTGTCTATATGGCTTGGGTACCATCAGCCCAGGCACTGCATGCCTCCCTTTAGAGCATGATCTTGTCCGATGGCCCTATTATTTGGTTGCCAATGTACACATGAAGTTGCTCTGGCTTCTCACAAGCTCCTTTTGTACTTCTGGATTTCTCTGAGAAAGCAGGAATAAGTTGGCCTAACAGCTGTGTCACTTCCAAGAGGTCTTACAGCAGTGAGCCTCCCCAGGCCTTTCATTAGGGTTTGGGGTGTATTACATGCCTTCCTACGTTGGGCATATAAAAATACTTATTTTCTGCACTTCAGTGAATACAAAGAAACCKCTTAAGCTGCTTTGAGTTCTTATCTCTGAGAATCGTGGGTCTTTTTTCCTCTGCCCATGGTTCAAGAAGGGCATAGAAAAGAGAGCCACGAGTGACCACCAGAAGCTGTTCTGTAGTTCAAGGCTCTGTATTTGTCCCAATAATAGTCAGGAGAATAATTAACTTCTTTTCTAGTCCCTTTGTTGAGGCCGAGTCGTGACACTGGGAAAAATCATGGGGTTTGTGCACAGGTCCTGATGTCAATAGATAGCAGATTGCTTGGGTTACGTGTTGTGTTTGTGGTTTTTTTCCTTCAGCTGCTCCCGTGGCCCCAACTTTATCCCTGGATCCTCAGCAGCAGGTCTATAGAGCTGGGAACTCTGCCAAGCTACTCTGCTCCATCCCCTCATCTCCAGCCTATGTTAGAGAAGTCCAGTACTATGCGGACTTTGGACTTGCAGTCTCCATCCCAGTATCGAACGTGAAGAACTACAGCTATGACCTCAGGATCACGGGAGAGGAGGTTGCTGGGTCTTACAGTTGTGCCTATTTTGTAATTAAGTCTAGACGTCCCGTTCGCTCAGAAAGGAGCCGCTGGATCAATGTCAATGTGAAAAGTGAGTTTTCAAACCCTTCCTCGCTAGACCATCCAGTAACTACTGACCCTTCATTAGTTAATTCACTCCCCGTGTGCTTGCCTATGAATTCATCCACGAGTCTCATCTCCATCCCTTCC
>JAYKAV010001099.1:0-35740 GCA_035582835.1 Phoebastria nigripes
GTTGCGCCAGGGGAGGTTTAGATTGGACATTAGGAAAAATTTCTTTACTGAAAGAGTGGTTAAACATTGGAACAGGCTGCCCAGGGAAGTGGTGGAGTCACCATCCCTGGAAGTATTTAAAAGATGTGTAGATGTGGCGCTTAGAGACATGGTTTAGTGGGCATGGTGGTGTTGGGTTGACGGTTGGACTCGATGATCTTAGAGGTCTTTTCCAACCTTAATGATTCTATGATTCTATGATTCTGAAAAGTTCATCCTCTCAGCAATAAAGCAGTATTGTCTGGAGGTATGAGGTTTAAATTCAAAGTAGTCCAAAAGAAACTGATTAATTGGCACATAGTTTATTTGCCAGAAAAGTAATTTCAGTTGATCCAAAATGAGGTGTGAAGTAATTTCAAATGCAGCAAACAGTTTAACCAAACAAAAATATTTCAGGCTATGTACACCCACGGTGAACAGAACCAGCAAAAAAAAAAAAGAAGTATCAATGTCCATCCAATGATAACCTGTCAGCTCATCAGAAATTGTCTTCTTGGAAGTTAAAGAATTTATTTCTTTTTTTGTCATTAGAGAAATTATGGTTTATGGTTTAACGACAGTTCTTCAGAGGAGAAGTGATTCCTAGTTGCAGAAGTATGTGTATGTTCTACGTGTATAAACAGTTGTGTCTGTAGTTTGAAGTCACTTCGCATTTTTTGTCAGTGGTACAAAGCAGTAATGTGTTAAGCTTGCATCTGCAAGGTATGGCTTTCTAGGCCCAATGCAAACTCTTCATCATATTGAACTGGACTATAAAGTCTATGGGCCACTTGGTATATCAGGCCATCATGTGATTACAGCAATGGTACCAAAGCACCTCCTATAATTACTTTGTGTGAAATTAAATAAGCTAAAATCCCACAGGGGGCACTCCATGTCCATCGTATTTACTGTCTGGGGCAATGCTGAACAAGTGAATCTGCGTCAGTCCCTTTTTTTTCTTCTATAAGCTTAGATTTTTTTTTTCTTTAAAATGTCTTTTTCAGGGCACACAGTGAAAATGAATGCAACAATATCCTATTACCATTGTTTTGTCCTTTTTAATTTTCAAGCATAATATATATAATTATATATGTTTATTTTAATTGTCAACCAGTTAGATTTTGACATTTAAGTTGTAAAAAGTTCAGTTGCAGTAGTCTAAAATGTGAAAAATTAGCCATTTCTAATTATTGGACAATACAGACATTGCGTTTAAATAATTGGACATAAACTGACCTTGGAACTGCTGTTAATCTTCAAGTGAATCACGCAGAATCCAATAGGAAAGCTGAAATACAGCATGTAGATACATTGTGTGTCTTTTAAGGCTAAAATTTATTGAAAGGCCAGAAATTTTTTTTTTTAACTCCCCACTGTAACGAAACATTAGGTTTTTCATAAATGTAATTGTAGATCTTGGTTACCTTCAAATTTGGTGGCTTCTGCTATTATTTTTTAATTCAGGTGAAAGCTTGAGAGAAAACATAATCTCTTTTGCACTTTTTCTCTCTTGCCAATTAAGGAATGAAGCCTGTTATCCTTTCTGTCCTCCTGCATTGTCAATGAGCCTTCAAGCACGCTAAGACACTCAGTGTTGTGGCAGCATTGGAGACAGCCTGCCGCTTCGTTTTCAGTGCAACTGATACTAGATGTCCTGAATCATGGAAATAAGCAGAAAGACTTAACCTATTTGTGGGCAGCAGTACAAAACTGGTCAAATTATTCATATAGGTGAGAGAGCTATTAAACTCGAATCTCAAAGTTTCACAGAAAGAATAAATTGCAAAGCAAAGAAGCGGGACCTTTAGCGAAGCCTATGTAAATAAGGTGCCCCATATGAGCACACACAGAATTAGATTGTTGTGGTTTACGCTGTTTCTTTAAGTATTGGGAAGTTATGTTTATCTCTTGTAACTGGTTGGTTTTTACTCTTCACCTTCCTTGAAAAACTTTTTCTTCTGTGGCTTTTTCAGATACTAAAATCTTGGCACGATATGTCACAGTCCCTTTCTGTCTTGTGATAAAACCTCCATATCTCATTTTATCTTGAATTCTGCGGTCCCCAAGAACAGTCTTGTAGAGAGAAAGTACTGTACTATCCTAATGAGCCATGACAGGCCTGGAAGCAAGACCAACTGCTGAAAAGTGCACCAGGTGGTGTTAAAGGGGTTTGTTCCACTCGGTAATTGCTAAGACTATTAATGTTGTAGGGAGGAGTTGGGAAAAGGAGGTCCAGTCATTAACTTCCTGAGAATTTAGCTACACTGTGCTCTTGTTTCCATGCCTTTCCATGGGAGATATTTTTTTGCTTCTCGATATGTTTTCCGGGGACTGGATTTAGTGTAAGTGATCCCTTCGGTAGTTCTTGGAACATAGTTTTCTAGATGGTGAAAGGAAATTAGACCTCTTTCAAGTGAGAATGTGAAAAACATAGCATATAGCCTCAGTGTTAAGAATGCACAGGTTTTGTTATGTTTTTCTTTTCTATTAATAGATTACAGCATTCTTACAGAAATTGCCATGAGAGATCTCATCAGTAGAGATCTTGGCATACGTACACAGGGTACTAAAATGTATATTTTTTTTTTAGGTTTACACAATCCTAGCACTAATGATGAATACCCTTCTTGTCTTTTCTCAGTTTGCTAGTTCATTATTGCAAACACACTTAGAGAGCAGGTGCAGCACAAGATAATTTCTTGGAAGTCATTAGTGCCCCATGTTCTTTACTGCCCAAAGGGCATTGCTTTGGGAAAAGTTTGTTTTTACCATAACCTGCATGCAGATCATCTTATCTAAAAGAATAACAAGAATTATGCTTTTTTCTAGAAATAATTACTAAGCTAACCCAATGTTAAACTGGTAGAGGAATGGAGAGAGTGATGGGTTTATTTTGACTAACATATAAAACAGATTGCTTGTAAGATAGCTCTAAGGGCACCAATATACTGCCTTCTGCTAGCTAATTCTGTATGCCTTTTCCAGTACAAAACACTGCTCTTCTACTATATTCTAACATACGTTTTGTGTAATTAAATACATTCAGAAGTTCTGTCAGAAGTAAAGGTTTATCTGTTCAAGAGAATCTGTGTAATTTTCCCTTGGGTGTATGAATCCTCCACTCCACTTATTTCTAGAACAACACTGACAAAAATAGATTTCCAGGTCTTCAGCATGCCTTTTTTATTGTTTCTATATACTTATATACACAAAAAACATAAATATGACTGTGATTTTTGTTTTAAAATATGCAGCAGTGTTTTGGCTCGGGATTGGTAGCAACAGTACATTTCCTGTGCTAGCTGTTTCAGCTGCATCAGTGATTCCTGTCGCCATCCCTAATCCACTATAAGTTTCTGGGGCTTCCAGGGGTGTTACTGAGCTAAACCAAATCAGGCACTTTTTACTTTCTGTTAAAGTCAAAAGAACCGTGAGTTCCTTAGGGTGCTTTTTCCTCTTTTATAAATGTGCACTGTAAATAGTGATGCATATAAATCAACTTTGTAAGCACTACATATTTCATTAGATACAGTCAAGTTGTGGGTTAATAGAAGTTCCAAGTGAAAATATTATGGTATCTCGTTGCATGTATTGTAGATTTAATGTAGTGTGAACAATAGTAGCTTTGAGCCATTGTAAATCCCATCCGGACATCGTCAACATAGTTCAAAATACAAGGAGGGAAATCTCAAAGGTTAGATGTGCTCATATGGCCACTGTGCATATGCGAGTCTTTCTTTTATTGTTTTTAAAATAACAGTGTAGCTTTGCGGGGTGTAGGTAAGGCAAAGTCTAACTTCAGACTATTTTCTGGAGTTGAACAGAAATTCCTTTTTTGAAAGTCAGGTCAATTTGCTTTAATTACAGAAATAACCTAGAAGCAAGTAATTGCTTCCCTACAATCCTGGAGGACAATAAGTGGGAGTTGTGTAAGAAAAATTGGAGAAATGAGTCAAGTCGTTGGCAGTCCCCTAGAATCTTTGTCTTTATACTGTATGGCAATATTCAGTATATCTTTTTGTTTTCCTCCCTTCCCAAACAATACTTTTGAGTTCTTTTAGGCAAAATAAAAAACACCATCTGCAAGTCTATGGAATTTCTGAGAAAACTCCATAGTGAGAGGATTTGGGAGTTGTTGGTTTGTCTGGTGGTATCTTGTGTGCAGCGCAAGTGACTACATGTAACAGGAGTTAAAAACATGAAAATTGATCAGAACTGTTAATTTAGAAATCCTAAAAGATGACACTAAGCACCCTAAAAGTGTCTTTTTTTAAGGTATAATCCTGTCATTGCCATTGAGTCGCTTCTCCCCACTCCAATATCTAGTGTTATAGTTTATGCAGATTACGGGACAGAGAGAGCTATCTTTCCTGGTACTAGGAGCTACTATGTATAGGATTATAGGGAAGACTGAAAAACGATTTGACACAATGTCATATTTGGTGTTCCCTAAAGCCCCTTTTGTAGCCCCTCCTCAAGCACTAAAATAGATATGGCTATAGCTTTCTGTAAACCTATAGTTCTTTTTCAGTCTGCTAGCATTTTACAGCTTTAAAATTGATGTCAAGAAAACATTGAAAACTAAAGGATCACACTAGTTTATTTCCACTATGTAATCTAGGAGTCAAGCTTTGCATATGAGGTTAAACTAAATAATGTAACTGGTCTTTGCTATACAATCTAAGAATCAACTAGTTTGATCATTTAGTGTAATTTCATGAATAAAGTTTTAAGGCCACTGATACTTAAAGATGTATCGATGTGAAAAGATGACTACTGCAAGTAGCTTTGAGCAGCCAAGGATTTCATCAGCCTACCTTCAGTTCTTAGAAAGTTATTGGAGTAAATGATAACAAATATTATTTGTAAATGCTTAGAAAATAGTAAAGTGTTAAGTAACAGATAACCTAAATTTGTTGAGACTAAATCATGACAAATCAACCAGGTGTCCCCATATGCCAAGCTGTATTTTTGGTAATACAGTAGATGTGATATGTTTTGATCTCAGGAGGATTTCTGTCACTGCCTCACAGAACTGCCTCATCAGCAAAGTAGGGATTATGTTCCTGATTAAACTACTATAAAGTGAATAAGCAGGTAGCTGGAAAATAATTAATAGTTCGTTGTCAGAATGGACACCTGTATTACATGGTTTCCCTAGAGGTCTCCCCCAAGTCTGCTACTGTTCAAAATGTCCATTAATGAAGTGGCTGACAATCCAAAGGGTATGTATTGCCAAAATGCCACAGTGTGTGTTCAGGCATTTTGGAGAACAAGATGAGAATTCACAAAGGTCTCAATAAAGTGAAGAGGGGTTCTAGGGAGGCTGTAGAATACTGTTCCCTGGAGGTTTTTACAGACAAATCACGCCAACATATCACAAATAGCTTGAATATAGCTGAACGTGCTTTGGGGGTAGTTTAGATGAAATTGAGGATAGAGAGGGTGTTATCTTGCAGTTTTTGTGATTTTTCAGCACAGATCATGTACTTCCCTTAATGAATGTCTGTAAGAACCAAAAATGTATCTTGTAAACATATATATATAATATGCATGAACTTGTTCTACATATTATGTGGGTTTGGTTCTCTCTGTTAATACTGACTTTGGCTTGCAGATTCAATTTCTAGAGAGAAATTTTGCCCTTGTAGGTAATCCATTTTGAATATTCTTCATGCAAAGGAAACCTTTTTTTTTTTAATTGGAAGAAGTAAACATCATTCAATTTGTTGGTTCAAGGTAGCTGCAAAATTCTTGCTGCCTTTCAAGCCCTCAGTAGGCAGGAAACCTGAAAGGATTAGGTCTGGTTAGGTTATAAAGAATGCCAAGGATATCTTCTGATATTTCGAGAAAGCCTTTATGACCTCAGCTAGCCACATTTTCTTCAAAAATGTTAATAATGCAACTATTAATAATAGTACTTTGCAGTTTAGTTCTTTTCATTGAAGGATCTTACATGTCAAAGTCTTCCTTTTTATAAAAACGGAGAAATACTATCGTTGTTCCTCAAAGGAGTAAACTGAAAACAAAAACATGAAGTGACTCGTTCACCCATGGCCACAGAACTTCAGTAATGTCAGGAATTAAAATCTGAAGATATCAGGTTTGTAGGTTTTTAAATATCTTGATGTTTAAGACACAAATGTTTAATAGGAAATGTTGTGCATATAAGATACATACTTCTTCATTTATTTCTCTCTTCTAGCATGTTCTCATACAGATCCTTTTTACATCCTCATTTTTTCTTTATTATACGTCTATACATAAAATTGAGTATGCTTATCTTACCACTTTAGTGCTGTAATTGGAGAGAAGAAATCTGTTCTCTTTTGCTAAGCTGATCTTCAGATTTGTCTTGCTTGCTAGATTCCCGTTGTTAGTGAGGGCTTTGGTTTGGAGTTTGAAAAACTAGATTAATTTAGCCAGGAGATGTTAATTTAAAACAAAAACAAATACATTTTTGCCTTGCCTTGAAAAATATGAAGCTGGCTTTGGACTAAAATTTCATAGGTTTTGTGACAAATGAGGCATGAAACAAATTGGCAAACCCACAATGTCCAAAGTACAGTGGTACAGTGTGCTCTCTAATTCCCAGCCCTAAATATCTCAGCAAAGGTCGCAAATTAAACAAAGTCAAAATTAATCAACTCTACAATCAGAATACAATCATTAAGGCTTTCCTTTAATACAAAGAAGCAGTTGTGAAAGAGGCACTGGAGCAAGTTCTTTTGTGCAGTAAGGGAAAATCAACAGCAAGGTGTTGAACAGAAAAATGAAACCCTGCAGGTGAAGCTGTCTTTGGAGCCAAAAGAAACCAGCACTTTTGCAGAAATGCAAGAAAAGTGGTGGAGAATGGAAAAGGTGTTTGGTGCTGAGCTGCAGAGGGTGTCAACGTTGCATTTGGCCCAAACAGAAGCAGCCTGTGGACTAGAGTCATGCACTGTAGTCATGCACGGCCCCTTCAAGCAACCTCTCACTAAGGCTTCACTCCAGTGGCCTCAACTGCGGTAGCTTTTGCCTCCTTTACAACATGGAGCATGGGTGTAGCACTTCCTCTGTGTGAGAAGTTGAAAAGTACAGTCAGGGATGCCTAGAGACACCGTAACTGGCAACGCCTTTCCTTATACATTTTGTGCCCTCATTTTGGGGAGACTTTGTGATGTGTATGGATACATCTCCATTGTCTCAAGTACATTATTTATACAAGTGCTGAATTTCTTGTTCCATTTTATGGACAAACATGCTCTCAATGCAACTTAAATACAACTAAGTGTAAGAAATTCTTCTTTTGTTACCTGTTTCTGAAACAGAACTTGTAGACCTTTAATGAGAACAGTTTTAGAGGGACAGAAATTATACTGGGCARCTATCTGGTTTTCATCTCAGTGATACAAATAACATAAAAGCTTTATTCCCATACATGGGAGATGCATTATCTTTTAATAGATCTCTGTTCTGGTTTCATTTTCTGTTTCACTAACTGATAAAATAGCAATGTGGAATTACTGTGTAAATAGTGTAGCAAGTTACTCTTTATTCACACCAGTGAGTCCTAATAATGAAATACATGCTTTTTAGTGTACACCTACCTTAGCCCAATTGCTGTTACACTTTTTCCTGGTGCAAAAACTCACGTGTGTGCAATGTGCATGCATCACTTGTGTTTTGTTTGACCTGCCTAGAGTATGGGTCATTTTTATTTTATAAATAAGTATAGTTAATTTTCTGTAGATTCTGATAAGCTCTGTAAGTTTCTTAGCAGATGAGTGATTTAATGATAATTAATGTATTTGCAAGGTAGGAATACTTGTTTAAGAATTGTCAGGTTATAGTTGGGGTGTATATATATATATATATATAGGGCATGGAATAAAACCCTCAACTCTTCTTTCAGAGTTGCTCTACCCCCCGTTCCCACTGCCAAGTCATTTTTGAAGCAGTTGTACATAAATCAGCAGGCCATCATCAGGAAATGCCTGCTTGGAAAAGATGGAAAATTTGACTCCTCATGACCAACAGTCACAGATTTTCAGTTAAACTTTCATCGCCATTCTATATACTGATATGGCTGGTCTGGAACGTGCATTGTGAAGGACAAAATCTACCTTTTTCAGTTGCTCTATTCCCAAGGAAATCCTACAAGTCTTAGAAAAAGTCTTTTAAAAATATTAACTGAAGGAACACACACAAAAAAATCACATTCCTCTTTGCAATTCATGCACTGCGTTTGCACATTTTTCTAGTTTATGTCTTAAATATGTGTTTTGATTTGAGGTAAGAGTTAGGATAGTCTAGTGGAAGTATTTCATTACCTAACTTCTCAGCTCTTCCAGCTGAACTCGGTGGCAGTCTGCTGGGACTTGGAAATACACACCTACACCTTCAATGGGCAAGACGAGTTTGCTGATCAAAATGGGATACAATAACTTGTCTCCACATGACCTTAAAATACTTCCAGGAATAGAATATTTTTTTTAATTATGCAGCCTTCTATAATTTCAATTTATGCTGTGGCATTCAGTTCTCATTATGATACTTCACATTATATGGCACTTTCCATCTGTGAATGTTAAAGCAATTACAAATGCCATGTTAATTCTCAAAATACTCCTCTGAAAAAAAAAAGTATTTGTCTTATTTAGGGATAAGGAAAACTCAGCACAGAAGAATTTAAATGTCATGAAAAATTGTCTGGGTTGCTTGTAGCAGAGTGACCTCCAGACCACGCTCAAGTTGTTTAACTGTATCTTGCACTCCAATATAAGATTTCATTTGCTAGGAAATGAGATCTTTTTTTTGCTATAAATACGGTTTATATTCCATTGCAAATCAATAAAGGACAGTTATTAAAGTATTGTTTAAAGGGCAATATTAAAATTAGTTTTCTTGTTCACGATAGAAGATTGTTTTGAATGGGACAGAGATCAAGAGATACACAGCTAGGTTCTTTCCAATCTTTCCCTCTTCTCTGTTCCTCAAGTCTTCACTTTCTCCTCTTTATTTAGTTGGCCTTCAGAACCTTGTTCTCTGCCTACCAGTGACCATCTCTGATTTACATTTGACTCCAACGTTTTTCAGGACTTCCACCATTCTACACACAAGATATACATTGGATAAGAAAGGAGCTCATTTCTAGCTCTGAGACACCTGTTGATTGCTTAATTGTTGGTTCTAAGGAGAACAGCACTGCATTGTCTGAACCTAGGAGTCTATTGCCATTTCAGGGGCAATAGATTATCCCACTGGACCTCCAAGTGCCTCTTCAGAAAGGCATGGTTGTTCCATATATTCTGTGTCACATTGCTGGCTTCTTGTCTCTTGTTTCCTAGGACAGCTAATGTGGTATTAGATACCATTACTTGGGCAATGGAATCCCAGAGCAGGCACCAAGAACAACTGAATTACCACAATTCCCATCAGCATCGGTTAGAGAGACAAGACTGCAGTCTGGTCAGACAGCTTCTCAGCACTGACAGAGGTCATCTCAAAGTGATGCTGAATGTATTAATATCCCCAAATTTGACATCATAAATATATTCTATGCTGCAAGACCTCATAGTTTCAGTTGAACTTCTATCATCTCTTCTGGCCCCTCTAAAGAGTCATGTTCTCAGTCAAGGTCCTCTGCTTCTTATTCAGGAACAAAGTGCTTCCCAGGCTCACAGGGATTAGGAGTCATTGTTCTCATGACATTTCAGATCACATACTTTCCTAAAACCTTTGGAATGATTAGTTCCAAAACACTTGCAGTCAAGCCACTTCCACACCATAGGTTAGTCATAATCACTGAGGCTGAAAGGGCCTTTTAATGGAGTTGTTTCTTTTTCATATTGTGGAAGAATAATTCATTCCTAAAACATTGCTGGTAGCTGACTCTTAACTTTCACGTTCTACTTTGAGGATGCTACAATGTATTTGATAACTCATTCCATGACTGAACTATGTTACTTTTTAAAAAAAAAAAAAAAGTTTTGTTCTTATGTAATTTAAGTACATTATTATTTAATGAAGAACAGTAGATTCTCAATGTCATTCTAACTTTTTTCTGGTTTTGCTAGATAATTTTGCTGTCCTTGATTGTCTTTTCAGTGAAAATTCACAGAATTGTAACAGGCACATGCACAGATATTTTCCCACTCTATTTCGCAGTTACAATAAACTCATCTATGTTTTTTGTCTTTTTGACTGTTACTGTAATCATACTTAAGAAAAAGCTAGCTTTGAATGAGTTTTTCTATAGTTACTAAGCTTTGTAGTCCTTAAAAGTGTTTGGGAGTGAGTTCTGGTTTCATTGGCCAATTGCCAAAACAGTCTTTCTCCTGCTCACACAAAGCTGGCTGTTCCGTTATTCCAGAACCACCTTCTAATCCTGAAAATTTTGGTCAGTGTTAGCTAAGGAGCAAAATTACGAATTTTAACAGATGATACGTGGAAAGCCAGTTTTGTGAATGAGTATGTGCACTAAATGCATTGCGTTAGTGAATAAATGGGCTGTTATGATATATATTCCTCATTTATAACTTTTAAAGTTGTCAATTATAAAAGTAAATGCAAAAACTTACAGAGATTTAGCTTAAAATTTGAGTGCATGGCTTATAATTGAAAAATTAAAATGCCAAGAGAAGGGCACAATTTTCTTATCAAAGATGCAGGGACAGGATGGTCTTTATACAGTTTAATCAAGAACATTTGTAGAAGTGGTGAAATTTTTTATTTATTTWTTTTTTTTTTAAAAAGCTTTGTTTTCCATATCATGCTTAGCAACCTCTCCTGGGTTCAGGAAACTGGTTTCAGTTAGGCCTTTAGGTAAGCAGGAGGTATTGTTTACATGATACAGGGTGAGATGCTAACTGACTCTTCCGTTTCTCTTCTTTATTATCTTGCTCCTTAAAACAGGATTTCATATACATGTAGAAAAGGTACAAAAGAGAGAAGCTGTGATCACACAAGTGAGAATTCTGAGGTTAAAAAGCAGCCTGATTGAGAGAAGGATGATTAAGCTGTGTTGATGCTCCTAATAATTCATGCCATGTGCTGATCTGTATTCAGAGCCACCTGGTAGAGCTGACCTAGCATTTCTCTGTGCTGTGCACCTGTGAGCTGTAAGGGTATGGCCTGGTCCATGGCCAAACTTACTTTGGAATTTTTCCCAGGCTTAGACTTTGGTTTTACAAACACACTATCATTTTGTTACTACTCTTTGAATTTTTTCCTGTTTGTCTTTTCATTTTTTACAAATAAGATGCTCCAGAATGGCAAGACTGAAATGTAGTCATTCTAAATGGCATTCATAAGTTTTTCTAGGTGTGCAATTTGACCTTAGCCAAGTCACTTTATAAAGTTTCTGATCTCTAAAGTGAATATACAACTACTTTTTCTCATATATTTTTCTCATAACTCAGTGAAGGTTTTCTTTAAGCCTTTAAGTATGTAAAACTATTTGAGATGYCAGAGCACTATAATACTGTTTCTTTATTCGTGTCTTCTGCAGCAGGTCAAGGAAAACAAAATCATACAGAGAATCTTAAAAAAAAAAATTCTTTCTCTCTGAATATTATAGTTAGCCATATTTTTCACACAGTTGTTTAGGCCTTGTTGAAATATATGAATATGAAAATAAACAGAAGAGTTCCTCTTGATGTTATGATTCAGTAAAATCCCCTTTAAGAAGCATTTTAAACTTCACGTGCAATTTCTCATTACACCTTATTGTATGAATGAAGCTGTGCTCTGCGGTGTACAGGCAAAGACTGAAAATACATTCTCGGGAACATGAGGAGTTGTGTTCCGACTGCACAGCAGGCTTAGATGCTGACCCATCTGGTCCTGCTCCCCACTCCCAATTCCTCCTTTACACTGTATCTGGCACTCACGGAACTCCACTGAACACTAACCTAGCAATAAAATGTTCACATTTTTGTGAAGTTAGTTTTCTGCTGGCGTAGCGCACTGAAATGGCAATCCATGGTTAGATAAGTCTCAGGCACCAGAAGGCAAGGTTAGAAGCTTATGTCTTGTGTCCTGGGAAAGAAAAGACTGTGACAGCAAGCTGTTAGATTGGCTTGAACTGCACCTTCAGTTACAAAACCAGAAGACACCTCTGCATGGAGTAAATGCCTTCTGGTCTTCATTCACAGCTTGTGTAATGTGATGAGATTGTTGTGATGAGACCTTCATGTTGAATAATCTTCTGCTTTATGATCCCTTCCTCTACTGCTTTCTCCTCTTCACCAGAAGGTCTGTCCTACTCTTGACCCAATAGGCCTCCTGCCTTTGGCCAGCTGTCTCCCTTATCAGCGGAGTATTGGAGATGGAGTAGTGTTTTCTGTTAAGGATCTGAGCTGCAACAGTTCAGTCCCTCCATCATTCTGAGTCTGTCGGAACACTTCTTGTTCTGAGTTGAGTGGGTTGATAAGACTGATTAAAGTAGGTGTCTGGATTGAGAGCGTTAAAGAGCATCCATCTGTTCTGGATTTACTGCTGCTTCAGTGGAGGCAGGAAGGCCAGGAGTTAGTGAGTGGCTTAGTCCTTTCTCACTGCTGGCAGCTGACAGGAGCTCTGATGAGGTGATAATGAACTAAAAAGTCTGCCCTGTTGGCTGGGTGGGAAAGGGACCCAGACAGTGGGCAAGTCTCACCCCTGTTCTTGCCAAGATTTTCACGTTTTAATAGAATCCATCTAAAGCAAAATTAACAGGTATATTTCCTGGACAAATTTCAGTAATGTAACTTATCACCGGCAGATACGAAAGAAATATATATCGTGTTACTTGCAGCATGGCAGCTCTGTAGGGTTCAGGCATCAGACAGCCCAATCAAATAGGAGCAATGGCAGAAACAGGAAAGTTTGTCAAATGCAAAATAAAATGTAACTTCTTTTAAAATACTATCTGAAGTTCTGCAGAAGATAACACTTCCATTTTAGTTCTGATTTCTGGTGGCACTTATAAACATTTCTTGACCCTAACAATTAATCCCTAAAGTATTCAAATCGGGATTTGCAGATACATCCTAAAGGCGTTGTTTTGTGTTTTCCCTCATTGCTTTAGGTGCTACAAAGTATTATTTTTCTTACTACTTCTTTAAACCTCTGTCTTTCATCAGAACATATTGCAGATTCCCTGTAACTTCACAATATTTTACTTTTGACACAAGTCCAGCTGATGCCAGGCGTGAGTGTTCATTATGTGTATATGCTAACACAGTATGAATATACTAGCATATCAAGGTGTAAGAAGCACTTTAAGCCAGTCGGATACCTGAGGAATACAATGTAGGCACCCAGCGGGCTTCTTAAATTACCGTACGGTGTTCTTCTCAACTTGTTGCTGACAGACTTAATAAAGGTTCAAGATTTTACAGGCCTTTAATTTGTAAAGAGTCTACAGACAGTATGAATATGAAATCTTTTAGTAAGAGTTTGTCTTTTTCTTAGAAAACAATGCTAAGAGTTTTGCAAGCTGGGTTAGAAACTGTTTATTCTGTAGTCAAAGTGTTTGGAAGGCAACTTCATTCGTAGAGGGTAAACCTCTCTGACCTTTATGCAGAACATTGAGGGGATTGCGTACAGGGAAGATCATGACCCCAGAGTCTCCGGTGGCTGTTGATTGAAACCTTGTGTTTCAAGAAATAAATGTTTAAGAACACTTCCTTATAAGACGTGGGCTGCATACATAGACTTTTTTATAGCATTTTAACTATTTTGGTAAAAGGTGTTTCTTCCCCTACCCCACTTCTGGTCCTAACAGAAAGGGCTAACTCAGCACAATTGTTAGTACGATCCTTAGACTGAATGTAATTTTGTCATTATAAATATGACTTAAATTGGTATAGCTTCTTTTCCCATAGGCCCAAACTGTCTCTGCATAAGTATGTCTATATGAGTATAACAATGTCTGCATTCATGGGGTTGCATATGTCAATTGCAGTGATATGTTTTGTAGGTACAAACCAGTCCAAAAAGGAAAAAGTAGTAACTTCAACCTTGAGAAAAGACAACAACTCTAATGGGTGGGATTGGATGTGAGGGATGTTGGGAAACATGTAAAGACCTTATTAAAAACTTAATTTGCTTGTTTAATTGTTAGCAGTCAGACAGATGGAAGCAAATATTTTTATACAATTTATTTGATATGTCTCTATATGCCCCTCCATTCACAGGAAGAAATTCAGGAATTTCAGAAATTCTTACTTCATCCACCTTGCTCACCTTTAGCAATGTTAGGAAAACATGGGGATGTAAATAGTCCTGCTTATACAGTCAAAGCAACTAACCACTTTCAGATTAGATCTGTCCTTTCTTAATTGGTGAACTATTCTGCTTTGCTAGCTGTACTAGTGCACGTCATATGGCATACAGTCAGGGCTCTAACAACTTTCATTGCTACCGAAGGAATGCCTCTTTTCACAATGCCTCATTTGTAACATGAATGTTGTGATTCAGAAGAGGAGGGAATTATTTTTAACCTGATATATTTGGAAGAGGTAGCAAGGAGTTAGCATCATGGACTGTTATTTATGACTAGCAAAACACAGTCCCTTTTATGCACTTCATGGTTGTAGTTCATAGTTTTCAAATGAATTAAAATTAATATATCTATTTTCTTATTCTTTTATTTTGGAGGGCCAGGGTATTTGTTCAAAAGCTACACTGTTTAGGATAAAATGAGATGTGGTTGATAACTGCCCACTAATGAATCTCAAAAAGTAGTCTGTCCATTTGCAACCCTTTCTCAAGAGTCTCCCTCAAATAAAGCCAGCAGTGGTGTTGAGTAGAGTTGCTAATAATCTTCTAGCCATACTATCTTTAAATGTTCCTTTTCTTCTAATAGAATGGATGGAAGGTTATCAAATGGCATTCTTGAATCTGTCACAGGAAAGGACTTTGTTGTTGTTGTTTTGACCAGATCAGTTTTGTCAAAATTTCTCCCAAAATAATTTAGAGCAAGAGGTTCAAACGTTCTTGTCTGAACAGAATTAAAATTTTCTCATCTGTTCTGTAATTACATAGTAAGGACAGATCACTGCTGTTTTATTTTGTATTATGACCAGTCACTCGTTTGTGATATGTGCCTACTATTCATGTCATTCTTTGACACGGAGAACACAGAAGAAATTTTTGCCATAGAAAARTAGCTATTCATGTACACTTCAGAATGACACTGATGTCCTCTTGATCACATTATCTTTATGAGTCTTGTCTTCTCCTTCCCCTTCCCCTCTCTTTCTACAAGGTTTGTGGGGAAGTAGACTCTGGAAACTGGAGCCACTGCATAAAAAGTCAAAATTCATCTCCAGATTTCTTCTATGCAAGACTTGGGCATAAAGGCAATCAGCTCTGTCTTCTATCTAATGTCTCTTTCTTTTTTCAATATTTTGTGGGTTTATAGCCTCCAGATAAGGTCTTCTAAATCTTCAGAGAATTAGGAGAGCTATATATTATTTAAAAAAAAAAAAAAAAAAGTAGAAAAACAAATGTATCTTGATTAGAAGTATTTCTTAGTGTTCTAGGTAGCAACTTATATAGATGTATATCACTGAACTTTCACAGCCCATTCATATTTAGCTTCCCGTATTTTTTCTCTCAAGGAAACCAGAGTGCACTGTTTTTAAACCTGATTATGGGTTAGAAAATACCAAGTAATTATCTGCCCAGATATACTATGCTCACGAATCAGGGTGTGTGTCAGAGTTGCTGATCCTGCCCAGTAACCATTCTAATCTGCGCTAGTTTCTTACTACTGTTTAACGAATGTTTCTCTCCTTCTGGAAGATCATCTGCGAACCAAGGTGGCTGCTTGTCCACAGGAAGTATGTGAATAGTGTGAGGGCATGTCTCATGGCACTGTGTAGAGCTAAAGAGAAGTACTTCAGCCTAGGAAACGCTTCATTTTGAATAAGGCTGTATAGAAACTTCTTTGGCTTCTTCCAGGGCTTTATTGACATTGCTGCCATTGTGATTAAGTTTCTTGGTACTGCTGATTATAGTAATGGTGTAGAGCCAAAATCACTGTTGCTTTTGGCTGAGTGGAAAAAAAGACAGCATGAAAATGTTTTTGGAAAAAAAAAAAAAAAAAAAAAAAGGAGTACTTGTTAAGACTGAGAAGTTGATTGTTGTATCTTTTGTATCATATTAGAAATGAAGCTAATTTTTTAACACCATAATTTTTAGTATATTTCATGGCAGAGGTGCAGGGTGAGGCAGCATTTGAAGAATAACATTTCCTTGCTGAATACATAGAGTGGGTAAAAAGTAAACTGACTGAGTGCACTTCCCTGCTGTGGTTCATTGCTTCTTGGGAGTTTCATTTTGGAGAGCAGGTGCCCCTGATCTTTCCTACTGGCTCAGCTGCATCTTGCTTGATCCAACACAGTCTTCTTTCTGTGCCAGGATGCATGGTGACAGTTCTTTCATTTCTTCACATTCCATAATACCCATGACTGCAATCGGCCTCTTTTTATAAAAAGCTGATCTTTTTCTCCTCCAACCTGAAAAGTTAACCAAGTCCACTTCTGAGCCCCGATTCATAGCTAGAACTTTACCTACAGCTTTAAAAGCCACCTCTGGAATGTGAATGTGCAGGCTTACTTCCAATGAGACTTTACCTTCTCGTGTTAAAAGTATGTTTCTAAGCTAGTGTTTGAACATAAAAATATGTCTATGATGGGTTAACTTTGGCTAAGGGCCAAACTCCCACGCAGCCGCCCACTCACTCCCCCTCCTCAGCGCAGCAGGGGGAGAAAATAGGATGAGAAGGCTCATGTGTCGTGATAAAGACAAGGAGATTGCTTACTGGTTACTGTCATGGGCAAACCAAACTTGACTTAGGGAAAATTAATTTATTGCCAATTAAAATAGATTTGGGTAGTGAGAAACAAAGACAAACAATAAACCAACACCTTTTTCCCCCCCGTTTCCCATGCTCAACTTCACTCCATCGCTCCAGACTCCTCGACCCACCTCTCTGAGTGGTGCAGGGAGGGATGGGTATGGCCAGTACATAGTTTCTCTCTGCTGCTCCTTCCCTCTCACACTTTTCCCCTACTCCAGAGTGGGCTCTCATCATGGGGCTGCAATCCTTCAGGAAGAAACCTGCTCCGACATGGGCTCTGCAAGAACTGCAGTGGGTATCTGCTCCAGCATGGGCTGTCCACAGGCTGCAGCAGATATGTGCTTTGGCGCCTGGAGAACCTCTTCCCCCTCCTCGTTCTCTGACCTTGGTGTTCCCACTGCTGTTTCTCACTCTCCCCCACCACCACCCACTTCCTCTACCTGTGTGGCAGGTTTTGCCCTTTCTGAAATATGTTTTCCCAGAGGTGCCACCAGCTTGGCTGAGGGGCTCAGCTGTGCCCTGCAGTAGGTCCATTGGAGCGGTCAGGAACTGGCTGTGTCCAGCACAGGGCAGCCCCGGTCTCTTCTCACAGAGGCTCCTGCGATCCCCCTGCTGCCAACACCTCACCATGGACACCCAATAGAGTGTGAAATGATTTTTAGAATTTTATTTATAGGGGAAGTTATGACAGTATAACAATGCTTACTAATGCAGTACTGTGCTACTTGCTGAGTGAAAAAGAATGTTTTCTTCATGGGAAGAAGGAATTTATTTATCACGTTGGGCTTTAACTCTTGCACGGATGTAGACTAAGCTGCTTGTACAGGAGGACAGGGCTACCATGGGGAGGCTGTGCTCTTCTGCTAAGTGGAGGACTGAGTTGAAGGTGAGCATTGTCTGTTTTCAGCTCAGATGATATTTCTTGTGGCCTGTCGCTGCATTTCATTGCAATAGAATTGGGCTTTACTCAGTGAAACTAGAGATCAGTTTAAAAAAATGTAAAAGCACTTCTTTATGCAGCAGGTAGTAAGGCTTTGGGGCCACAGAGCGCTGTAGAGACAGTGTCAGCAGGATCAAACATGGCTTAGACAGATTGATGGACAATACGTCCATAAGTGGATATTAGAATGAGATTAGACAGGGATGTGCTCCATGTAATATCCTTAATACTATAATTCCCAATGTTGGCAGAATATGAGGTGAATAGACCAATAGGCTACGTTATAGATCAGATTAGAACTGAAAAAGTGCAACCAAGAGAAAAGCATGACAGTGAGGCTGAAAGGCTGCAATTACAAAAAGTATTCTGGAGAACATTGAGGGATTTTAAAAGATTGTGTTAAAAAAAAAAATCGTATGTGTTTCTCTTTTTGGTACCCAGATTAACCAATGCCAATATAAAGAATGCCAAAAAGATCTAAAGAGGAATATAGCAAATGGGAAGAGAACCAGAGATACAGGCAATGAGGGAAGATTAGTCTGTTTAAGGAGCAGGAACTGAGTATTAGTCAGAAAAATAGTTTTAGACTGTGAAAGAAAAGTTTGTGTTACGTAATGTGAAGTTAACAAAGAGAAAGAGACCAAATTCATGGGAAAGCTGGAGTAGATCCCTGTAGGTTCTACAAGGAAATTAAGGAGACAACATTGAGCCCAAATGAATTTGGAATCAGTGGCATGGTTCAAGGAAGATGCTGAGGAAATCATGGTTTTTTGCCTGAAAAGACAAGTGGCAGAATTCTGTTTCGCCCGTAGGTGGGTGTGGTATAACACTAAAAATCTGCAGATCTTTTTGTCACATGGCTTTAATCCTGTTTCTCTTAAGATTGCCTCTTTCTATAATGCTTCTGTATATTATCAACTGTCGAAGTGGATCAAATCTAAATGGTTAGTTGGAGTTGAGATCGCTTCAGTTACCCTGATCATTAGTAAAAACAGCAAGACTTGATTGGAGGAAGCAGATTTGAAGTTTCTTCAGAAGTGCCTACAAATAGTATTTAAGCAGTTTGATCACACAGTGATTCTTTTTAACTTAAAAATTATGTTTGCTTTAGGTTTCCCTATAATGGAAATATCTGATTCCCTTTTGCTACAATTGCAATCACTGTTTTCATTCCTCCTTATTGTAACTTTATCTTGCTTTACCTCAGATTTTTCCATTAATTTCAGGAAATAAGAGCCTGACATGGTAATGCTTGTGAGTGAAGCCTGGTCCTTGGCATCCTGGTGTTTGAACTTTATGGATTAGAATTGTTGACTCACAGCAATCAGGTTCACTCTTGTTGTGTCTGACAGGGAGCAGAGGGGACTAAGCCAAAACCAGAGCCCCCAGAGTAAAGGCCTTAGTGCTGTCTTTTCCAAAGTGAATGGTTTCCCTTCTAAACAGACTCTGGAAAGAAGCTTAGTAATTCCTTAGGGAAGCAAGTTATAAAACTTGAGATGCAGATATTTAAATCCTATGAGCCAGCCAGCAGTAGTGGAATTGGCTGTCAGAACTTGTAAAAATCTCAACCAATCTCTTTTATTGTCTTGTGGCTGCAGCAGTGAGGCATCTCAGCTTTTGCAGGGTGAACTTCCCCCACCATAYCATGATTGCTACTGTTTATGTGTATACAAAAAGCCATGCGAGTTGTATCTAAAAGAAGCATCTTTAGGGTGGGAAAGGTTATCACAGAGGTCCTTTCATCTGCTGAAGTGTAAGAACATGAGAATTTATATCCATGATACTAGAGGGGTTACAGAATTGACTGCAACCCAATCCTGGATTTATTCGATTTTAGTACTTAAAATTAGTGGTGCTGCAGGCAGTATTTCAGATTCTTGTATACAATATTTTGAGCTGTGTAATTTTCACTTGAAGTTGTCGAACATATGGAGGAATTGCCATTTGCATGCCAGTTAAGAGTTCTGGAGTGTTTGGGAAGCATTACCTCTCTGCTGGCATATGAATCTAGATTATTCAGGGAACTTCATAAGAAAAAATTCTCCTACCTGCTGTTCCCCTTGTTATGTATGATGCCACCACAACTTGCAGTATAATGTGACTCTAACTAGAAATATCCTTCCTAATCATAAACTGAAACTTGGAGAGAGTAGTTCTGAATGGTAAACCTCTCCATCTTGTGCATCAAGCCTCAGAAAATCTTTTCCCATTCAAGCTATGGGCTCCAGTCTGGTTCCAGTTAGAATTCTGTTGTCTTAGACAGCAGACCGATGTCATTTCTGGAAGTCTTCTGATAGCCATAGTGGGTTGAAGAGGAAATTGTAAGGCACTTAAAAGTGATTATATGGTATGGTTGTCTGTGATGGCAAGGGATTGAACTTGGTGAACTTACTAAAATAGGAATAGACAGAAAAATCGATGTGGGTGGCAGCCATTTCGATAATAAGACATTAATTCAGTCATTCATGTGGTCCTCCTTTTTATGCACTAACCTGTGATTTAGACAAAGGATATCCATAGAGAGCCACATGAAGTGTCTGTTATTTGTTTCTTTTGAGACACACAAAAATCATGAATACTGTAGCTTCTTAGCATGTAATATAAGGTCTTGATCTGATTAACATTTYGTCTGCATTATATAAATGTATTTGATGCTGGAACATTGCTATGTTAAAGCTGTAGTCCTCAGGTCCTGTGCCAGTTCAGGAATCAGTTGTAGACTTTCAATTTCAGACATATTGGTATTATCATTGATTAGGCAACTGCAAATGATGCTGCCCTGGTAACTTCAGTTGATTTTGGAACTTTATATAAAAGGAGACAGAATGATAAGTTTTCATTGGTGTGGTTGCCCCTTGATTCAAAAAGAGAAATGTTTGCATGCAAGTTAGCTGGAAGAAAAACAAATTCTAGAATAGAAATCATCATGTTAGACTATTGCTTTTCAAAACTTGCTAGAATCTATGTAATACAATTCTGTATTTATAACTGGATCCATTTTTTCTATTGAGCTTCATTTGCAGTACAGAATCTCCTACTCTGTTACAAAAATGTTCTTTGGCATTTATAAAGTCCACTACACTGACTGATGACTGCTGTTCAGGTCTTCCATGTTTTTAGTGGCATTGGCTCCAACTTTTGCCAGTGCTTGGTTTGCTACATCACAGCAGTCCAGACTTACCTATGTGGTATTTCAGAGGCCATTCGCGATCCTTCTGGAGCTGGATGGAACAGCGTTTGTTATGCAATTGTGGTCACTGTGGTTTGAAGCAAAGTGGGAAAGTTGAAGGCTTAATCCTTAAGAATTAGTCAATAAAACAATGTTTAATCTAGAAAATAACCCCGAAGAACAGAGTATTTCCAGTGGCAATTCCTTATATCTGATGCATTTGTTTTCAGAGTGCAGAGAACTAACTTTCAAACTTCACCTTTGGTTGGATGTGCAAAGGAGACTTTGCAGAGTCCACCTGTGCTTTTACCATTCTCAAATGCAAAACTGTCTTCTACACTTTCTTAAAGAGGACATTCTGTTTACCTGGTATGAGCTTGTTTAACAACATAAAGATCATAAGTGCACCATCAAAAGAATAAAAAAATAAAATACCATTTAAAATAGCTTAATATGAAGTGAGGAACCTTGTTGAGTATTGCAAGTAAAGATCCCCAGTTTTGTATTTCTTTCTGCATAGGAAATGAAAAATCATCCTAGAATACATTATATAGCCTGGTTACTCCAGTAGCTGTCCTACAGTGTGGGTTTGAATTTTCTGAGACTGAAAATTTCAGAGTTCCTGGGCAGTGTTATAAAAAACAGATTACTGTAGATAAGGTGGTCACTACCATGTCCTTCCTCTGTCATCGCTCAGTTCTCACTTATATGCTGTAAAAGAAGTTGATGCAGTCAGTTGTATGCAAATGCCTGTTTTAGACATGTATCCTCAAGAGCACTTGTGGGCTGTGGATCCCACTTTTACAGATAGATCCTCCCATGGCAATAGTTTTATTTCCTAAAACTAGGAACAAAACAAGTTCTATCTCTCTCTCCTACTGATTAAAGTGTTCCTCTGTTTTGTTGCCCGACATTAATTCCACTATGAGGTGCGTGACTTTCCTCATTAGCTGCGGAGGGAACCTGTGCATGTAATTCTGGGTGGTGAATTCTACTTGTGGAGCAAGTGCTTGGTTTGAGGCAATGCTGAGAGTGATAACATAAATAAATGCCTTTTTAAGTGGGCCAGAGAGCTTGCTGAAGGCCTTTGGCATGATGTCTGCTTCACAGGTGCATTCCCAGAGTGCTGTATAATGACCATTAGCTTGAAAAAAATCTAGTAATAATATTAGCTTAGTATTTCTCAGGGTGTTGTTAAAAATCATTAAATTAGTTAATCGGTATTAAATCTCAGAAATTGTTAAATCAGTCCATTGCATTATTAGATTTTTTATTAAAATTACTACAATGCCTAAGCTTTGTTAACTATTCAATATTTTTTCTAAATAATCATAAAATGTTATTACTTATTGCCTGTACTATTTGAGCTACCCTTGTAATTATCCATTGTCATGCCCTCTGTAGACTTTAGATGTATCAACTATTGCTAAAATAAGGAGGTGCACTCTACTAGGAACATATGCTGCACTGGATTTAACAAGGTGTTTGTTTTTAATTAAAACTTTTAATGTACATTTTGAGACTTCACAATTAACCTTTGTCAAATATAATAATAGTAATAATTGAAGACATTTCTAGTTTGAGAAAAACAAAAAGGTCTTAAATGCTTGCAGAGGGTTTTTTTGTAAAAATCCTTATATGAAACTGCCTGGGAAATGAGAAGGGGCAGAGTCCCGCTTTGCCACGTTTCAGCCTGGAGTGAATTTTGATGGCAAAATTCCAAACCCCTAAAACCCTGGGACTTCAAGTAAGCGTTGACATTGATGTAACCTGAGCAGTACAAATGAAGTTGCTTTAATACTGTGGATGTTCAGGAGCAATGATTACTGATGGAAAATACAGAAGTGCAGATAATGTACAGGAAGAGCCATTATGAATTTGCTTCACCAAGTCCTTCCTACAGGGGTTTGTAAGGGGCTACTATGGTTGTCGATGACTTACATCTGCGTTGCCTTTCTTAACCATGCTATAGAGGTAGGAAGTTGTAAGTCACAGCCTAAATGCACAACTAATGCCTTCTGCCACTTTAAGGGTCTGTGAAGAGTTTCTTTAATTGCAAAAGATGGCTGAAGCCTCGCTCTGTTATGTGCTCCTAATTTCCTTCCTTTTTCCCTCATGCCAACTCTGCCTGCTATACCCCTCTCCCAGCCCTGACATTTCTGTGTGCAGCTTCGTGCAAGAAGTGTTTTTTATAGAGTTCACATACTCAGGTGTCTGGGACCTGCACAGGCTCAGCCTGTGTACAAATCCGGTAGATGATCTCATGATGTGGTTTGAATAGCCTCTGTGTGGTCAGTGCTGCTGCCAGCACCTGAGGGAACTGGGTCTGTCTTTCCACGTTACCAACACAGAGCAGCCTGGATTCAGAATAGGCTTGCTGTGAAGATGGAGGTTCTCAAAGCTCTTATGCACAGGAGAAGCCTCAGAAACTCACCGAGAGAGAGAGACCTCTCTGGTCTGGGTGTTCTGAAAGGGAGTCATCTCTGTGACGTGGGAATCGTTTCGCTGTATGAACAACTGTGCTCAAGGGACAGCTGAGCCAGTTTCCGTACTGATAACACCTCTCTCTTTGGTTCTTGAACTGATTCATGTTTCTTACAGTGGGAATTGCACATTATTGGTAATAACTCCTTCCTACTCCCCGCTTCCCTTCCCTTTCAAGGACAGGAATTCTTTTTTAACTGAGAAATTAAACGCTCTCTGGAGTGTTTTAATGAAATCAAAGTTTTGTCGCCGAGTCATCATTTTTACTCTGTCTCTCAGCCATCATCCTTATACTCCTCCTCAGAAAACCCCAAGCTAATCAACTTAGCATTGGGCATTCTGAAATGTTTGCTGAGAAAACAGCTCTGTTTTGACAGACAGCAATTATAGCACCTGGGCTATAGGCAGACTTTACAGCTCTTCTGGGGATCTCTTATGAATAGTCACCATGAGGCCAGCACAGCCCTGTGCAAACAAGCTTTGTAACCAAATTGCACTGAAAAACCCCCTTCTTCTCTACCCACACCCTCCCCTCCCAAAATTACTGAGTAGCATGGACGTTCCTCCTTTACCTATTCTGAATCTGAAAAAGTTCTCAGACTTTGTAAGAAAATGGTGTTTAGAATCAGGGAGAGTTTTTGTCTTATTCAGATGTGCTTGTTTGAAGTCCCATATATGTGTGGGTGAGTGTCATACACACTCATTTTATGTTGTTGGATTTGAGTTTGATTTTTCATGACTGTGAGAGCTCCGCAGAATGTATGAGGGCTTGGAATGATTCAGCTGCACAGAAAATTAAGGAGAGGATGTCAATTAATATAAACACGGCTTTTGTCTGTGTCCTTTGGGGAGGCACATTGTCTGATCTTGTTTCTGATGGTTAAATTGCTCAATGGTCATAAATTGCATTTTTTTTGAAAGGAAGCAATGCACTGTCTGAGGTCACGCAGTCCTCTGCTACCCATTCAAGTCTGTCTTGGAGAACCTGGGTTCTCTTCTCAGCTGCCATTTTTTTCTTCCACTGCTTTGTTTTATGCCTACATCACTCCTTGCTCTGAAAGGGTTTAATAGAAACTAAAAATTCTTCTGTATGTAGCATTCCTTCACTCTTTTCAGTAGTCTCTACTAGAGGAAAAGGAAAAGAAAATGTCTACAATTAGGTAGCTAACTCAAGACATCAAAAAATGGTAAAATGCTAATTTAAACAAAATAATATTGACTAGCCGTATTAATGAAAAACTGCCATTAACTTTAATGTTGTATGTCTGTTACAGTGCGATAGCCACCTTGTTCTAAAACATTCTTTTTCCCAGTGAGTCTTTTGGGCCATTACTCTCAGCAGTATTTTCTATAGGCTGGAATAGCTTATATTTAGTGTGTGTACTTTATTTCTGCTTCAAGAGCAGGCTCCCTGCTCTATTTTTAAACGAACTACTTCAAAATCTTTTGCAGTGAGGTGTACAAGACCGAAAAACGCAAATGACTGACTTTTCTGTGAAGAAGGTGTCTGTTCCAGTCAGGTTGTTATTGCTTTCCTCCCCTCAGAGTGACCTCTGCTATGAACATGCACTGGCCTCTGTCAGCGTCTTGATGGGGAAGAGGGGCTTTCATACATCTCTGAACACACTGTTCCCTGTGCAGCCAGACGAAAAGGCGCTGATCTCTCTGAGGAGTGCAGCGACGGCTCTGGAGCCACATTAAAGTTAGCGGTGTTAATCCCCTTGCTATGGCTTGTGGTAGACTTTGGTTACCACGCTACGCCACAGGTAACACTTTCGTAGGACATGCTCATCTGGAGGGAAGGGAAAAAAAAGTTCCCCTGGTATTTGCTATAACCTAAAAAAATCACCTGGAAAAGCTAGAGAGTTTGGCACGTTACTGAGCTTTTCATGGCATCCCTGGCACGTTTGCTATTGTTGCACAAATGAGCTCTCAGGTCTAAACACCATGAATGGATGTCTTGATCAACACAGATGTGATATTGTTACATTTGAATAGAAGATTATATAGAGTACCGCCATCAAGTGGAGAGGACAGAGGAGATYGTTCTCATTTCTACCATTTATTCTACTTAGTTACCAGTATCTTCCCTTTGTCCCTATCACACCAGTAAGTAAAAAAGCAAGACGTGTGAGGGGAAAAAAAAATATAGCTTGTATTTCCTTTTGCTTCTCTACTTTGTTTTGTATTGAAATCATGTTAATAATAAAACATTACCTGTCAGAGTTTTTGAAAATAGGATTGGGGATTACACATTCTAGATAAAACCTAAAAATCAAAACTTGCTTCCACCCTTAAAGCCATTCTATGTCACAGTTAAGCACTTTGCTGCAAATGATTAGCTGGAAAATTCTTACAGATCTGCCGGTGCTAATTCCTATTTTACCTGAAGATGATTTTGCTAAATAACTGTCCTGGTTCCAGTAGCTGGGGAGGGTGTGCTGTGTTTTGGGTTTGGTGTAATAGGAGTGTTGATGGCCCATTGATGTTTTGTGTGCTGCTGGGTGGTGCTTGCACCGGGTGCTTTTTGGCCTCCCATGCCCTGCCAGGTGCATGGGAAGCTGGCGGGGGGAGCATAGCCGGGGTGGTTGACCCAGCTGGCCAATGGGGTATTCCATACCATGTAACGTCATGCTCAGTATAAAAACTAAGGGTGTGGGGGGGGCTCGGGGTCCCGGGGATGGGCTCTCGTGGGTTCGGCGGGTGGTGAGCAATTGCATTGTGCATCGCCTGCTTTGTATATTGTTGTTGTTGTTATCACTGTTACTATTACTGTTCTACTTTGTTTTATTTCAATTATTCAACTGTTTTTATCTCAACCCGTGAGTTTTCCTACTTGTGCCCTCCCGATTCTCTCCCCCATCCCACCGGAGCCAGGGGGTGAGCGAGTGGCTGCATGGTGTTTAGGTGCTGCCAGGGTTAAACCACGACAGTAACTTAAGGTGCTCTCCTGCCATAGTCCCTGAATATATCACTATCATGGGTAAATAAGCTTTTCAAGATGAAATGACATAGAGGTTCTTTGGTCAAACCTGTATATGTTCATTTAATAAAAGACTAAACCAGCATAAAGCATCCCCCCAAGTAGATAGTGTTATGTTTACATTTCTCGACCTCTGCAAATTTCACTTTGCAACCTTAAAATGTTTTTTTATTAAGTATGATTTTATGTGTATTTTTAAATAGATAGATGGAATGCTGAAAGTTTTGCAGGAATATTTAATGAATATTTAAAGCCATTTAGAAGGCAGAGGGAATCCAGTCCCTTAATACAGCTCTTACTATATGAAGTCAATGGGAATTTTGTCTTTGGTTTCAGAGAGGACACCATTCATATTTGCTGTGGTGATGAAATGACCACTGTTTTTTCTTAATGCCAGCATTCAAATTATTAAAAAGCTGTTCAATTATAAAAATTTGCTGTTTTCTGTTGGTGGTAAAATAGCCAGCATAATTAGAATTACTGGAAAAACAAAGTCAAGAAGTATCTATTCCTTTTTTTTCTTCAGTTCATTAAGCCATTTGAGGTACTTGCAGTATGCCTAAAATACTATTTTACTGTCTTATGACATCCTTTATTATTAATTTGGATCACACAGGAATTGAACAGAAATGTTTTTGCCTCTCTTCTTAGAAAGGCACTGTGGCATTCCATATCTCTTTCTTTTCAATATAAGAAACTGCTGAAGATGTTATGCATGTGTTGGGAGTGGCACGCCAAGATTTCTGGTATCTAAGAACACTAAGAGAAGTTGGCTGAAGGGAATTTTGGATCCTTGAAAGTTTCATAAATATTGGAATTCTGGTGAAATTCTAGAAGTTATGGAAATGCTGAAGTTCTGGAAGTGTTGCAGAATAGCAGGCAGGATGACTAACTTGCTATGAATTGATTAACTGTTACAATTTGTGAGCAAAGTAATGAATAAGGTGATAAAAGATTCTGATAATGTAAAGAATTAAAGAATAGGCTTATAATTAATACCAGTCAACTTGATTTGTATAAGATGTGTAATGTCAAAAAAAAGTGATATGATTCCTTGATTATCTCCAAAGTTTGGTTTAAAAAAAATTTAACTTGTTTAATAGAAATAACTTTTTGTATTAAATATAATTAGACTTCTGTAAATGACCAATTCCCAACATTATGTATTAACGCTCYATAGACAATATGCTTAAAGTGAGCATTATCTGTCAGCATTTACCAATTACAGTTAAAACTGAACAGTGATACTTATATTTGAGCTTCATAGATTTTGGTACTAGGCTTGATGCTAATAATCATTTTATCAGTGAGCTGGAAGTAAGTATAAAATGACAGTCAATGGAACCTGCAGGTGCTAAAGAAAATGGCATAGTGTTACCTAATGGTGAGAACAGACATGTAGGGCAATTTAAATTGCTTCTTAATGTGAACTCATTTACACAAAGTGCATCTGAACATTAGGCATATAAATTAGAACAATATGGAGACTATTGTACACTATTTGCAAAGGAATGACTTGGAAAAGATGTAGCAATGTTATGGAAAAAAGCAGTGTGACGTTGGCGGCAGAAGGACTTTGGCTACATAAAAGTAGGATTAATAAGTACGAATAGAATGAGGATTTTACTTCTATTTTATAGGGTGGTTGATACAGTTGTCACAATACTCTGTATAGTGCTAATATCTAGAAAATGAAATAATAGTAATATTAAACACTCTTTATTCCAGTAGAGACAGTCAAAACAAGGATCATTATCTAGACACTGAGGACAGAAAAATTAGGATTAGAAAGACATATGACTTTCTGACAGCGAAAATTATTAACCACTGGAACAAAGTCACAAAAAGATAGCAGCCAGTTCCTCATGGATTTCAGTCACAAGTGGATGTCCTTTTCCTACCCCCCCAGAATAAGTTATTGGCTTCAATGGGAGCAACTGGTTACGATGTTAAGTATTTGTTCTGTACAGGAAATCAGACTGGATAAAATCAATGAATAAGCCTTGATTCTGCCTACTGTAAGCTCTGAAACAATGCACAAAAGTGAAGGAGATCCTTTAAGTAGGATAAAACAAAATAAAATAAGCAGGTGGAAGAAGTAGTTTTCCACACAACTGTTTTCGCTTGTAGCAAAGGTAATCATGAAGCAAATAGCTTCAGGAGGGTTCAGTCTTGGACAAATCTGATGGGTTTAGCGTTACTTACATCTGTTTTATCAATCCTTCTTTTTTCCTCTTTCCTTATCTAGATTTTTTTTTTTTTTTTTACTTTGACCAGTTCAATAGCATTCTTAATTTTCAGTGTTTGATGAATTCTCCCCCAAATTTCCCCAAAACTTCCCCTCCTCTATCACTTTCTCTTACGTTCTTGTCCTCTGAAAGTCTTCAGGTGTGTCTCAGTATATTCTTATTCCTAGCTACGTTTTCCATGAAGCAGCTTCCCAGGGACATGTTACCTTGTTATGTCTATAGTTTTAAGATATGAAAGAACTTTGAAGAGTGAAGATAATCAGGATCTCTTCCACTATTTGCAGAGTGATTGTACAGAATGACTTACTGTCAGCAAAGCCATAAGAAAGTCTTGCCTTTTGCCAATAAATGCTTGAAGGGAACCTTCTTTCCCTTTTCTTATTCATGCTCCTCATTGTTGAATGGTGCATGCTGAAAAAATATACCTGAGTGAAACTCTCATTCCAGTGATCCATTATGGATCTGAAGGAGGCAAAGCAAGTTTTTCTTCTGTCCCACTTCGTGTGAACATGGGAAGAGTGTCCTGTTGCTTCCAAGGAGAACAGCAGAAGTACAGTCAGCACATGCCTCTGAGGGACAACTAGAATATGAGGCAGTCATGGCAGGTTGCTCCTCTACAGCCCAGAAGGCCTGTGTGATTTAAGTGTTTAGAGATAAGGCTCCCCAGAATACTTAGAGCAGAAAATACCCACTGCTTTGTTTCATAGCTTAAAATGAGTTTTCTGTTGTTCTTTCTCCTGAAAACGTAACCTGTGGCCTAAGAGCAAGATTACTCTTAGCTGAGAGTGAGAGTTTTTAGGAGTCCAACAATACCATCATCTCTGTCACCACCTCAATTTCTTTCTAGGTGCCAAACCCAAAATTCAGATCACAGTCCTTGATCACCGTGAAAACATCCATATTACAACCCAAATTGCATGGCAGATTCTTCAGCTTGCAAAGAAAACCCTCTCAGTGAAGGATCTGCTTGCTAACAGAGAAACCAATGAGTTACCTTTCAATTCCTTTGTTGCCTTAAGATTTTGGGTCAAATTCTTACAGTGCACAAGAGACCTAAAAGCTAAAATGGAAAGAAAAACAACAGATGGAGAATATTTATTTCTTGGGTGGGGAGCTATGGCTGAAGAATAGGATTATATCAATACGTTGACTCCACGGTCTTGTCACCACAGTAATCTGTTGCAGAAGGAGGTAGTTTCTAAAGGTGGTATTTAGCGTTAAATGCAGCAGGCCTYGGGCAAGCGCGGGCCAGCAAGGAGAGGCAGCGGTGGGGCTGAGACCTATTGTTTCTGTAAGTGGTTGCAGGGCTGTCCAGGTGTCCTGATTTAAAGGCTGCTCCTTGAGACAGGAAATTGTATCTTGTTCTGAGGTTTACTGTAATAAAGTACATAGTCCTGAGGGAATGTGCTGCTGGGCCCATGAATCACTTTATGGGCTGGCTGTTCTGACCTCAGCCTTGTGATTTATTCGCGCCATACCGCAGCAGGAATGGCAAAAATGTAACCGGCGCATGGTCTTCCCAGCCTCCCCCCGCTCCAACCCAGATGGGCCTGTAACTGGGAGGCTGCCATAAATCCATAAACGCAGGTTTGCTTCGAGCTGGCAGTTTCACTTGTCTTGCCCAAAAGCTCTCTGCTGTGTGTCTGCTCAGGATTTGGTGGTAGGGGAATCCTTTTGCTTCTCAGGTGTTTCCTTCATACTTTTGTGGCCTTGTAGCTCCTCAAGTTTCTTGTGTGAAGAAGTGAAAATCTTGGTGCAATTGTGGTACTCTTAGCAAAAATTGAGGCAGCTTGAAGTGTGCAAGATTTTGGTAATCCCCTTTTTCCTTTAAGCTAACAATAAATAAAAAAAAGAGACCTGACTCTTTTCAGCTCAGGATGTCACTGTTTTACAGACGTTACCAGATGTACTCATACAATTCTTCTCTTAAGTAAATAGTAGTATTTGCATTTACAGAGGTAGTTAAATGATGTGCTCTTGGTCAAACCACAAGTGACAGGCATGAAGAATAGATCCTGACTCAGCTCCACTAAGCCATGTTTCTGTTTCAATTGACTATGTTTGTTTATGTGTTTTGTAGTTGGCAGTTGTTAGTTTTAAAAATCTAACACTTTTCTTTGTTGGTGGTCTTTCCATCTCAGTTTTTAAAAGATTTATTCTGCATGAAGCATCCTTATGTTTTCCTGTAAATTCATTGGTCCATACACTTCAGAAAATGCTCAGAATTTTTCCTGATGTTGTGCAAAATACACGTTTCTTAAGGATAGTTTCAGGATTAAAAGTTGTCCAATTCACTCATGTTCACCCTGCCTCTGTTATTTCTGCCCCTGTCCCCTGTGAATCTCCATACAACTAAGTGTAAATCTCCACTGTATATTCTTGCCATGAATTTGTCTGTTTTGTTCTAATAATTTTAAATAGTTTAGACATTATAGGGAACTGACAGAAAGAGACATTTTTCCTCTAATAGTTTGTAAATAATACTGTTAGAATGAAGAAACTGTAACCTGTAAAGCAGTCCTCTACCTTGCAAGACGCTCAAATTTCTGGCTTATCCTTCTTATCCTGAAATCAGCCTTGGAAAATATGCACAATTTTTCCATAAAGTAGATAAAATTTAAACATCTTGAAATTTAGCAAGAAATTTTGTTCCCAGAAATTAGCCTCGTCACAAGTCTCAGTACCTAAGTAGATGCCAAGTTATACTTCTTAGCAATGGTGCAACCAACTAAAGGGCAACTATATCAAAACAAGCAAGAGGTTACTTACAAGAAGGTATGGGAACTTCCATTTATCTATAGTCTAGACAGGTTTTCATGAGAGCCAGTCTCTCTGTGTGATGCAAGCTGGTTTAAGTTTGTATCTTCTATTTCATATCCTTGAAATTGGAGGGGTTTAATTTTTCTAAGATACTAGAGTTATATCTGTAAATTTATATGTGATAATGTTTCCTCAATAAGGCAATTTTCATGGGAGTTTTGTTTAAACTACAGGATAAACACAGCTTCAAATTTGTTCAATTGAAAAGGTGTTGGTAGCTGGAATGTGCTAAAATGAGGTTTTTCCAATTCCCTCACATATGAATGACTTTCTCACTTTCAACATATTGCTTAAGTTTCATGTACTTGTGTCTCATCACAAAACATAGACAATAACAGCTTACTTTGAGATTGTTGAGCTTCATTAGTTTGTTTATAAAAACTCTTTAAATTTGTAYGTGAAAAAAGGCTTTGTATAACAGAATGTGTCATTATGTTTAGCAAGGATCTGATAGTAAAGGGTTGTCAAGGGTCTGTTTCCATAGCTTAGATCAGGCTTATCAGTCCTTGTTCTGGAGCAGAGTACGCATGCTCAGTCTCTTAAACTGTTTTTACGGCATGCAGCTCCAGTTTTTTCTCATTCTTCCCATGAAGAACAGGGACTGCACAGAGATAAAAACAGAAAAGACGACGGTAGGATGCTCCCTACTTACTGTAGAATGCCAGTTGCTTTAAGCATCTGGAAAGTTGTTTATCTTCAGAAATCATCAGAATATACTGTCGTGCCAATTCAAACAAATCTTCTGCACTAAGAGGCTGCAAGTAGCTACACCTAATTTCAGACCCGGATCTGAAAAAGGAAATGAAACGAAACCTCTCAGGCCCCTTCTGCTGCAATTATGGAACTAAATATATCCAAATTTTATCCATAGCCCCTGACACCTGCTCCATTCCTGCCCTCAACCCTTTCAACAACTTTTGTTTGCTTAGAAACACTTTTTTGGCAGTACTTAAGCAGCGGTCATTGAAGCTACCAGGAGCAGGAGGCAAGTGATGCCTTAGTGCTGAATGAAACTGCTTCTATCCTCTTTTTCCCCTGATGCTGCTATTCCTGGCCTTATCCAGACACTTGGCGTTTCTTGTGCTCTCTTTTCAGTCCATCTCCTGGGCAGCAGCAGCAACCAGAAAAGACTGAAATCCAGGTAGTAAGCATTAAGATTAGGATGGAAGAGATGTCAGCATTAGTGCTGCTGTTGTTACTACCGCCAAATGCTAAGACATCCTTTGCGGAGTTAATGTAAGCAGTCCCATATACTGTGTCTGACTTATAGGAAATATATCTTTTTAGAAATCAGACAAGGTGGTTCTGGAAGAGAGGCTTGGCCTATCGTAGAAAAGAACCCTCAGAGAAGAGGGAGGAGGAAGTTAGGTGAGAAGCATCCAGGTTGGTAGTCAGATAGACAATAAGTAATGAAAGCAATCTGTAACTCTAGCAAGAAAATTTGTTGAAACGCAGAGGAAAATTGAGATGTTTGTAGAAGAACAAGAAAATGAAGTAGCTCTACACATCTGGTATGTAACATGAAACCAGATGTCACAGGGAGAATGGCAATTAATGGGAAATAGAATAATATTCACAGCTGGAATGTGGGTACAAGTTGTTCAGGAAAGCTAGAAATGAAAGTACAGGTGGTGTATATTAATGATACTGGAGATTCTGAGAAAATAAAAAAGTGATAGCATGAATGAAATAGCATTACTTTGAGTCAAACTAATGTAAAGACTATAAAAGGAGTTACACAAAGAGGGTGGATGGTAGCCTACTGTGGATTTTAGGTGTAGAGTTGTGGTAGATGTAAATAACAATGGAGAAATGTGTTTTTATGGGAGACATCTATTTATTGGATAGAAATCAGAGAAACTGCTGGACTTCTTAACTCAATATTTACTAGATCACCAAGAAGTAATGTTGGTTTAAGACCTCAGGTTTGTAATAAGCGTTGATGATACTAGAGAAGAAATGATCACCAAAAACAACTTCAGCTGTAGTGACCATGAATTGAGTACATCTATATTTAAATAAAAAAACTATGCTAAACAAGTAAAGCTTTCAATTTCATAGTAGTACACTGAAAAATTAAGAATATTAGGTAGCAAGTAAATTGGACAGAAGGACTCAGAAATTCGAGTGTAGAGGAAGCAGGGAATTTATTTAAATCAAAAGTCCAAAACTATGAGGTCTTTGCCTCCCAAACAAAGGGGAAAAAGTGTAAGGAAGAGTTACAAACCTAACTGGCTGTGTATCTGCATCCAAAAGGAAATTAGCAGCAGCCTTAAAAATTGGTCAAGAAAGAGAGATGTTTCTGGGAGGCAGAAATTACAGGAATAAAGTGAGAGTTGTGAAAACTCATGCTGAATTAGACCTTCCAAAGGAAATCAAAACAAATAGTAAAACGTTCTATGGCCAGGTATAAAAAAATCAGGAAAAGAATTGGAACCACAATGCACTGAGGACAGGGCTAGGATTAGCGATAGTATGCATATGGTCCCAAAATTAAATTAATGCCTTTGCCTTGGTTTCCAATGAGCAGACAGATAAAATATAAAGAAAGGAAGGTATGAGGACCTATCAGAATGAGTATGTCAAGCATGGAAACAAGACAGATGCAGAAAGAAGTGAGATGAATTATATTAACCAGAAATAACAGTCATGATAGTCATTTAGCGAGGAGGTGGATTCTCTATCAGTTTGTATCTTTGATTTGAGTTGGATAGTTTTCGTAAAACAACTATGTCACAAATCATGACTTGGGTTTTTCACATGATCAGAAACCACACTAAGACTGCAGTATTGCTCTCATCGTTTGACTGATATAAGTGAAATGTCTTTCTACCATCTTTCACCTGGCGTCTGATTCACGAAGACATAATTAAAGAACAATTGTTGTCACTCTAGTAATTCTGGTTGGTTGATATGTTATAATCAATGTGAATTCCATGATTCACTTTCCATTCTTATATTTTGGCAGTGCTGGCTTTGGCAACTAAGGGTTTGACACTGTCACAGCATCTTGAAGAACTGCAGTTCCTCCAGGGATAAGGAACCTGTGGTCAGATTTGTGTTCCTCCTGTTTATTCAGGGCTAGGTTTTAACTGGATCACCGGGCTGCAGGGATACACAGTCAGTGGTGCTGACACCAGGGAGGGGGCAAGAACCTGAAAATGGGAGGGCAGAACCATCTCTTTCAGCAAGAGCCCTGTCTCATGTCAGCTTAAGCTGATTGTGAAACCACATGCTAAGCTAAAGCTCAACCTGTACTTGACCATGACACAGGAAAAGAAACAAGAGCTGCTTTTCTTAAACGGTCATTTTTCAAAATCTGGTGGATGTATTCTGGTGGCCTGTGTTGCCTGGATGAAAATTATACCTTAAGTTTGTGCTCTATTTGCACTGCTGTTAAACTGCAGATGAAGAAAGACAGCGCAAGTTTCAGGACTTCCTTCTCAGAAAAGCCAGCTCTGTGAAACTCGAGAGCATTGTGTGTACTTCTGTCTCTCATCCAGCTTCTACACCGAAGGCTGGTAAGATAAGGAAAGTCGTCTTAAAAAAAAAAAAAAAAAACAACTACCCTTTATAGGGACAAATCTCCCATAACATCAGGTGCTAGGATTGAAGGTTCCTTCTAAAATGTGCCATCTTTGAGAACTCCCATTCTTCACAGGCAAGTAGGTAAGGCTCATATACTATCAGTTTAGCAGGTGTGATATGCAGCAGCCTCTTTTTCACTGGAGGAATTAATAAAAATAGTTCAGGAAATTAGTACTGGGTTGGAAAGTCCCTCTGCAAAAGCTGTAGATTTTTTTTCTGGACATGCTGGCAGACACAGTCTAGAGCTGTAGTGCAATTCTGAGGGCACAGAGCTCAGACATGAGCAGGACTAGGAATTGCAAATCTTTGCCTCAGGTGCCAAAGTGGTAAAATTAAGATGGAAAGCTTAGGTAAAAGAAGGGCTAAAACATTGATGGGAAAGGTAATATAAAATATTTATAGGATTACTTATGACTATATCAAATATGTTGAGGGAAGGGACTTTGAAAAGCATTGCTTATCAATCCCAGTAAGGAATAATGCTTCTGTGGTTCTAGACATATAGAATATTAGAGAAAATGTGTATAGGAAAGTCTAAATGTGTTATAAGTATCATCTTTTTTTCTTCTCTTTTCTTCTCTTTTCTTCTCTTTTCTTCTCTTTTCTTCTCTTTTCTTCTCTTTTCTTCTCTTTTCTTCTCTTTTCTTCTCTTTTC